>MVGT01004056.1:3713-25392 GCA_002174775.1 Macleaya cordata
CTTTCTTACACTTGAGGTGTTGTATCTAGCCTTTTTGAGGTGCTTGTTATCTTACTTATTTTGTATATATTTTCTTAAGATATATATATAAGACAAACACACTTATGTATATTATATCACTTGACTCAGGTTATCTATGTATATTATTATGTGAGGTATCCTTTTAGAATTGTGGTTTGAATCCAGCCTAGTGGATGACTAGGTATTATTATTTTGATGAAGTAAGGTAGACTAGTATTAATGAGATGATATGACTATCGTGGATGAATGAAATAATTTAGAAATTATATTTGTGGATAAATCATCTCTTCTACAGGTTTATTACAGGTTGAGAACCCTGAAATTACAGGGGAGACTCTGGCGAATTTTTCGTTCGTCCAAGTCATATTTTGAGGTGATTAGTGATATGGATAGCTGCATTAGTTTAACTCTGATTAGGTTTGTAAACCTTGTTTAGGTTTGTTTAGTACTAATTAGTCACCTTGTATATTTAGCCTAACGCCTCGAGATGCGACTCAATTCTTAGAGATTGTGAGTTTCGAATTGGGGCGTTACAAATCAGCCTGAGGTCCTTAGTTATACATTTCGATAACCAAGAGCTGCTTGGCTTATGAATGATTTTTAAAGGATCTCCTTTGGGAAAGTATTTATTTTTAAAAATCTGAACCCAAAGAGTGTCTCTTTCAGACAAAAGCCACCATCTAAGTTTGGAAATGCGAGCCAGGTTAAATCCTTCCAAATTTCTAAATCCTAATCCTCCAGCACTTTTAGGCTTACATAAAGCAGCCCAAGCTTTAAGGTAGACCCCTTTATTTTTTCCTTCAACTTTGCCCCACCAGAAATCTCTTTGTAGATTAGAAATCTAATTAGTAATACATTTGGGGATAACAAAAACTCCTATTTAGAAATTTGCAACAGATTGAATCACACTTTTAACTAAAGTCGTCCTACCAGCAGGTGTAAGCACCTTCCCTGTCCATCCATGAAGCCTAGCTCTAACTTTCTCCAAAATAGAATTAAAACATTGAATCTTAGATCTATGAGTAAAAAGAGGAATGCCAAGATATTTATCATGCAAACCAACATAATTTACTTTAAGAATTCTAATAAGTTTTTTGTAATGCTTATTTGGTAAGTTTTTGCTAAAAAAAAATACCAGATTTCTTAAAATTTATAAGTTGACCAGATATGGTACTAAAGTTGTTCAAGATCTTAAGCAAATTCCAACCATCTAAGAGAGAAGCATTGGCAAAAATAAGGCAGTCATCTGCGATGAGCATATGACTAATAAAAAGGCTATTCCTATTGACCTTTATACCATGGATTAAACCCTTCTCCTCAGCATCAAGAATAATTCTAGAGAGACCTTCCATACAGAGAATAAACAAATAAAGGGATAAAGGGTCCCTTGCCTAAGCCCCCCTAGAAGGAGAAAAAGCTTTACAAGGCACACCATTCAACAAAATAGCTGTAGAGCTAGTACTTATGCATTGATAAATCAAATCATACCAATTAGAATCAAAGCCCATTTTAGTCATAACAGCTAGAAGATTGGATCATTCAACCCTATCAAAAGCCTTAGATATATCTAACTTCACTCCCATCCATCCCTTCTTACCCTCTTTTTTTCTCATAGAGTGGATAATTTCATGAGTAATAATAATATTGTCACTAATTTGCCTACTAGGAACAAAAACAGAATGAAAGGGAGATATCAGATTATCCATAAAAGGTTTTAATCTGTTAGCCAAAAGCTTTGAAATAATCTTATAAGAGGTATTACATAAGCTAATTAGTCTAAAATCGGTAGGACCAACTGAGTTTCAAATCTTATGGATCAAAGAAATGGAAGTTTGATTTTGATTTATGCATAAGAATTTTGTAATGAAGAAAGTCTAACCATTTCCACAATATCAGACCCAACCAGATCCCAATTCTTTAAAAAAAAACGCTAGAAAACCATCAGGTCCCGGAGATTTATTGGGAGATATGCCAAAAACAACCAATCTTATTCTTCTGCAGAGGGAGTAGCAGTAAAAATGTTATTTTGCACTTCAGAGATACATCTAGGAATTAATGAGATTAGTAATTTTAGAAAATTCAGTTTCAATAGAAAAAGTGGCCATATTATTGAAATGACTAGTCAGACAATCATCAATTTCCAATTTGTTTTCTAACCAAACACCGTGAGACTTCTTGAGGCATTCAATGCTATTAAATTTATTTCTATTCCTAGCCAAAGAATGAAAATAAGCAGTATTACGATCACCCAAACTGACCTCTTTTTCAGCTGCCTTAACTTTCCAAAATTCTTCCTCTAAGTCAGACTATTTTTCTAATTCTATTGCCAACACTTTCAAATCACGGTGATAGAGATGAGAGATAAAACTACTAGACAAGTTATGCAAATTCAGTTTTATTCTATTAATATTGTCTCCACAAGTTCCTTTTTTTTAAATACTCCTTACTAACAATCAAATAGCCTCCACAAGTTCAAAAAGATCTAGAGCCTAAGCTCCGATACCAACTGTAACATCCCGCACCTCGGATGTACTTACACCCCCACTTGGGTGTAAATATCCAAAGCCTAGAATATTATTTGGGTGGCTTTTGAGAAGTAATTTGGGTTAACAGATTTGGACTCAATCCATTTGAGTCCAATCAACGGGTCTGCTAGGTCCAGGTTAACTAGCTTACTAGGACCCACTTCTAAGTCAACACATGGTTGACCTCTTCTACACACTAATCCCGATTAAGGTAGATCAGGTCACAAGGTCAAGTCAAGGGACCTAGGGTTCATAAACCTTAAGCACTGAAAGCAACGATAGTGCCTGCTTGGGGTTCCCAACTTTTGCAGGCTACTCTGTCTCTCTATTATGTATCCAAAACATATGTGCCCTATATAGATCTATTCGAAAATCTTATGCACATTCAAGTTATATTTTTTGAAATATTTTTAGGATAAAATAATTCACATGGAATAATAAGTTTTGTATAACACAGACTGATAGTTACTGTACACCGTCAAATCAAAAATTTATAATTTATTTTTCGGACGTTGGATTAATGATCCATCAAGTCCCTGTAAACTAGATTCAGAGTCCCACAACTTCTGTATTTTAGTCTAAGTCACAGTTCCTTAAGGATTAACCCAAAAAATAGGCGCAATCTCACCTATGCGTCAACTGCTGGCAGATTTCATCACATATGACCTAAATGTCATGTTTGGATTGCAGGAATGGAATCATATTCCTAGGAATGTGATTCCAAGCTTGTGTTTGGTTCGCGGAATCAGGTCAGAATCACATTCTCGAGAATGTGAGATTCTTCCATTTAGGGGGAATAACAATCCCGTGGGAGGAGGTGGGATTGCCATTGTCATTACCCCGGAATCAATCATGATATCTTTTAAGACAATCTTACCCTTACATATTTTTATTATTTACAAATACAATCACAAACCATATTTAGACACCAAAGCCTCTTTTTTTTTTCTAATTGTAACTTCAATTTAACTTCATGGTTAAAAGGGTAAATAAGCCAATGAACATATATATATGAGTCATGAAAAATATGAATTGATTTTTTGTTTCTATGCTTGTTATGAAAAATATGAATTAATTTTTTATTTCCATGCTTGTTTTTAATAGTATACATTTGGAAGGGATATAAGCGAAAAATTAGTCTTTTTTGGATTCCTATTCCTGCATGAACCAAACACTGAAATAAGAATGTAGCATGAATCATATTCCTATCCCTGGTTGAACCAAACATAAAATAAGAGAATTTCATTCCCAGGAATAGCATTCCTGGAATGTGATTCCCTGGAATGTGATTCCACTCCCGCGATCCAAACATGATAAAATTATAAAATCGGAAAGCTGAACCTCCACATATCGTAAAATCATGAAATTTTATAGCTAATTTCCCCTGGATCTTGTGAATCTAGAGATACAACCGGAATTTCAAATCATAAAATAAAACTCCATTAATGAATAAAAATACAACTGCTGGTCAGTAATCCAGTATACTATTCAAATCCGAAATTTAATAAATCCCAATATGTCCAACTAGTCATCATACCATTATTCAGGATTAAAAGATAATAATATAAGAATCGAGAAGACCTACCTAGTCTTCCTTTTCCATGAACGCGCCACCAAAAGCGCTCAACTCCTTTCACTTATCTATGAAAGATGGAATAAAGGGAGTAAGTCTATGCTCAGTATGGAAACAAATGTATATCTTTCACAAACACGTAATAAATATGCAAAAATATAACATAAACAACAACATACTTCACTAATTTAAACCATACATGTTTGTGGTTTTTAAATCCGTAGATTTTTATCCATCTTACACTGTACGATCTTCTGCAGGAATCTCACACTTTGGTGGCCATGATTTGGGATCATCCATTAAATCATCACACTACGTATAACCTTCTAACACTTTTTCTTATTTGAAACTTCATTATGCATAGATTATAGTATGCGTATTCATGGAAAAGCATCATGAATAAAGAATATAATCTTCAACATCATAGGTAATTTGGTTCATGGAATATCTATCATGAACAAGCATTAATCAACACAACAAGGGTAAGATAATACTTACAAACAACTATTGTTTTTTCCCCTACCTTTTTATCTAGAAGAGATTGTTTGATGGTGATTGAACCACCAACTTCTTCTCCTTCCTCTAGAGCCTTAAACCTTGGAGTTTTTTTTCCTTAGGTTGATTTAGAAACAAATAGCATACTATGGGGCTAGGGCTGGCCGATTTCTCCCTCTCTCCTTTTTTTTTATTTTTTTTCTAACTTCTTGAAGTTGGAAAAGATCAAACTCAAAAACTAATTTCGTTTTTGTCTTTTAAGGGATTTTTAACCCTTCATAAAAGTACTGAAATGCCTTAGAAACCCTAAAATTTTGATCCAATGGGTACCTAAGTAGGGGTGTCAACGGGACGGTTCTGGATCGGAACCTAAAGGTTCCAGATCCGGTCCCGTTAACATAAAGCGGTTCCAGATCCTTTCGGTTCCGGTACCGGAACCTCAATTGGTGGTTCCGGATCCGGTACCGCTAGGATCCGCGGGTACCCGATACCCGTTTTTAATTATTAGTTTTTTATTTTTTTCATATAAAACCTATTTGTATTTTGTAATTTCGTATTTTATTTAATTATAAAATTTATTTTATTATAAAATTTGTTATATAATAGTCATTGGTTTCTTTTTTTAATTAAAAAAAGTTAAAAAAACTTAAAAAATTATTATATAATAGTAAATTAAACTATAAAATTATAAAATTTATACGGAACTGGATAACCGCGGGTACCCGTTAGGTGGATCTGAAATGGATCCGAAATTAAGCGGATCCAAAACGGGTAGATCCGAAATGGATCCGAAATTTATCGGATCCACAAAATGAGGTCCCGGAACGCAAAAAATGGTTCAGGTACCGGTTCGGTTCCGGGTACTTCGGTACCCATTGACACCCCTATACCTAGGATCCCTGGGGACATTTTGGATATAAAATATTACTTATTTGATGAGCTTTAATTCTTAAATTTTCAAATATCTAGGAGATATTGTGTGCTAACTAATTCAATTCAAACTTAAATTCTAAAATAGTTTTCTAACTAATTAGATTTTATTCTATCTCTATCTAATTTAGTTAGGAGACGTCAAAACCCTAAATGAGGATTTATTTTATCCATTGGATCAACCCATCTAAAGGTCAGAAAAAATAAGGAAAAGATTTATTTCCTAAAACATCTCTTCGCTAAAATAACTTTGAGTGACCCACAAGACTTAGTTACTAAACCCCCTAGGGTTATACACGTTTTTTGCATAGTGTGGGGTCCACACGGTTCTATATATACATATATATATATATAGTATAAGTACATATATGTATATATGTATATACATATAGACACACTAATATTGATAAAAAACATGTATATAATAAGTACACATCAACATCCTTACCAACACTTCCTACTGTCAATCACATCTAATGGTTGGAATTATTCCATCAACCCTCACATTCGTGACACATATAACCACACAACCAAGGGTTGGAATCCTTCTATCAACCCTCACACTCATCGCACATAAATCACGCATCCAAGGGTCGGAATCACTCCATCACCCCTCGCATTCATCACACATAAAATCAAGTGTGGCATCTCTCTTTACACGTGCATGGCGTCACTTAGCCATGCACGTTACTCACGTAGTCATGGTGACGAGCCCACCCCACTTTGGGTGTGGGTAGCCTGATGGGCTTAGCCCGTGGGCCTTATCAGATCCACAAAAACCTTTTCAGGGTATTACATAAACTGTCTAGTGTTGTGAGTTGTATTACGTACAAAATTCTTCTGATTATAGTGGGTTTGTGTAGTTTAAGAGGTTTTAGAAATATTGGTTAATTAGTGTGTGCAAATTTTCTCTCATTTTCTCGTTTTTTTTTTCGTTTGCTTTCTTATGGGGTTAAGGTTCTTAACATTTGTGTTAAAATAATGAGAAAGTGAGCTAGATATATCCTTGCATGAGTAAAAAGAAGTACATGGAGGACATGCCTTTCTTTTTGGTACGATTAATCCTCAATGCATGTTAGCACAGTACAAAAAGACGAAAAAACCCTCTAAGACCATCCATAGTAGTGGTAGGCTAAAATACAAGGGGTAGCACAGTGGTGGTAGGCCAAATTTAGCGGTAGCCAAGGGGTACCATAGTGGGGATTGAAAACCACATGATGATGATCTAAGAGTTGATTTTTGAGTAGGATATTCACCTCAACATTTAGATCATTCCTACAAATAATCAGTCCATTCTGAAATTCCTAACACCATAAAAAATTAGTTGAAATCAACGGTTTCTTATTCAATAAGGATGATTTTTTACCGTTCATTTAAAATCAACTTTTAGTACAGTTTAAAAGTTTAAAAAAAGTTGGTTTTTTGTAGAGATGATCTAAATGGCAAGGTGAACATCCTATTAAAAAATTAACTCGTGGATCACTCCATGTAGAACTCATACTATTTAGATATAAAGCACATACTTCAAACCAATACAACAAAACTTTTCCTTTAAGAATTTTTTAAAATATATATATATATAAAGGAGCAGTTCCGGTGCCATCACTGTTACATTTTTGGGTTACCATGGCTTGTGGAGCCCAAATAAAGTTGAACTAAGGGCTGATTTTTTGTGATGATGATCTACATGGTGAGGGGAACATCCTTACAAAAAATCAGTTCATTCTAAAATTAGCAATTTAGTCATCCAATTTTTTAAAATTAACTGTGATTGAATCATTCGTTTTTACCATTAAATTGCATCAATGGATGATGAGATTACAAGTTTTAGAATACATTAATTTACGGTGCACATTAGCAAACCCTGTTAAATTAATTTTTAACATAAAAATGACCACAACTTTCAAAATATAAATCAGATTTGTACAAAACTTAAATCATTAGAAAATATTTTCAAGATCTTCAAAACGAAATCAGACATGATTTTCAAATTAAAAAAAAAAGCCCCTTNCACTCTTCATTAGTTTAGAAGAGACAGTGATAGCTTAGGTATGAAAGCATTTACCAAAAGCTAAAAAGGGGGGAATGAATTTACAACTCAAAAAGTGGTTGTCTTCCTCATAAAATCGATAAAAAAGTAGAGTCGTGCCCTCAATATCGTGTACTATAATAAATTTGCACGATGTAAATCTTTGTATTCCATCTATACTACTATATATATGGAGAAGGGGTTCCCGACAGTTATTTCGTCGGATGCCCTGACCTCCATCAAACTATTAAAGAATTAATTACTAACAAGTGAAAAATGAATATATTTGTAAAAGTTGAGTAGCCACGCGTGCCTTTAGGCTCGTAATAATCTAATGCCGTCCTTGGAAAGCTTAATTATTTGGATAAGAAAAATGAGTCATTTCCTCTTTGGACCCCAAATTTGTACATCAATTACATTTAAAACAACTCTCCCCAAACCTTACTTTTTTAAGTTGCTTACAAAAACTACCATAACTTTTTAAAATTCTACATTTACCTTTCATTACCTAACATCCACTAACCTTCATCTCTCTCCCCCTCCCCCATCACCCATGGGAGTAGATGTCTAGGCCATCTCTCTCGCCTCTCTCCCCCTTTCTCTCTCTCTCACTTCTCTTTCTCTCCCTACCCCCACCTCCATCACCGATGGGATTTTGGTAGTCAAAGTCGTCACCGTTTGCTATTCATACATTGTGAATGAATTTTAATCTTTAGAGTCTGATTACTACGCACCCCCTCTTTCTTATGTGAGGATTCTTATTAATTAAAAGAGTTTCCTTTCATATTACTACGCCCCCCCTCTTTCTTAGTGCCATCCGAAAACTCAGTCTTCAGAAGCAACAACCATGGTGATCTCCTCAAACAGATCTCCTTCACCCACTTCAAGAATAACAAACTCTAATCTATGAACCCCACCTCTGTTGCTCTATGATCTTGGAAGAGAGATCGAAAGTGAGAGGGAGAGAATTTCATGAAGTTTCTCAAATGGTGATTGTGTGATGATTTTTTATTTTGCAATAAGCATTTTGAAATTTGAGTGACTCTGATCAATCATGCTTGGAGACAATCAAGATTTAAATTTTTTAAAATCACCGGTGACGCTTTGACTGCAAAAATCCCATCGGTGATGGGGGTGGGAGTGGGGGGTGGGGGAAGAGAGAGAGATAAAGTGGGAGGGAGAGAAAGAGAAATGAGAGAGGGAGAGAGAGAAAAGGGGAGAAAGATGGCCTAGAAAAACAAAATTCACCTCATCTACTCCCATGGGTAATGGGGGAGGGGGAGAGAGAGGAAGGTTAGTGGATGTTGGGTAATGAAGGTAAATATAGAATTTTAAAAATTTAGGGTAGTTTTTGTAAGCAATTTAAAAAAGCAAGGTTTATGGAGAGTTGTTTTAAGTTCAAGGTAGTAAATGTAATTGATGTGCAACTTTGGAGTCCATAAGGTAAAAGACTAAAGAAAATTAATCAATTAACATCTGATTGAGGAGATGATATCAGTTATTTTCCAAATAGTGTTTGTTTGTGTATTACCTATATATATTCTTGGCCAATAAACAAAATGGATTAGCGCTGAATGGAAGCATTGACACATAGTAGAAATTGCTACCTGAGATGTGGCTCAATTTTATAGGACGATTGTTAACCTACACCGAAAAAAAATTCTAAACTGCAAAACTAGGAGTATTATTCAATTGTGAAGATTTATAATAAGGTTCAAAATGCGCTCAAACATTCGACATATAAAAAAAACAAGTTATATTTAATTTGTGTTTAATACAATTCGCATGTAAAAATTCAACACATATGCCAAGCTTCAAGATGCTTCACGGAGTCCCAAATATATCTAGGGGTAGGCAAATGTGGGCTGAATCGGTTAATTCAATTAGATGCAATAGATTCAACCGATCTAATTGGCTAGCCGAATTGGCTCGGTTTTAAATTCCTAACAATCGACCAGATTGAGTTGGGATTGGTTATTGGATGGTCATCTCAATAATTGATTAAACCGAACTAATCGAATAATATATGTATATATGTTAGTTTAGAAAATACTTATTGTACTTATATTATTTATAATTGTAATGTTTACATTTTATAATTTTTACTTTTAAAATATAGAAAATTGAACAGAAAAAATACAAAAGATCCAAACCCAAAATTTTTTAACCCACACTTCCATTTAAGCTCTGAATGACGGCCTCAGTGGGGTACATATATTTTTCTTCTTATTTTTCTCCTGAGTCTCCTCTTTCCCACTACCATTTCTCTTCTTCTCTGCATCCTCCAGATCTTATCTAATAAGCCTATTATTTTGACAAAAAAATGTGCAGGTTATTTTGAAATGTTAAAAATAATTATAAATAAGGAGATTCTTTTAGGATAGATGCGTGTTACACTTTTAAGTTTCTAAATAAAAAGAATATTGTAGATTATGAATAACTTTGGGGGTAAAAAAGTCACTAGACAAAATTGACCATCCAATCTGATCTAATTAGAGTTTGGATTGGTGGTGGATGTAAAAGTTAAAAAATTGACCTAATTTGGATTAGTGGTGGTTGGTCCAAATTAAGTTGGACACTGACTGATGCCCACCAATCCACGAAAGAAATTAAGATAATTGGGGTTCTTGGGGACAAAGAGAGAAAATAGAGAAGAGTCGATCTTAAACAATTACCTAAGGTTTCTTTTTTTCTTTTCTTTTTGCCTTTTCTTTTTTATCTTTAGTCTATAGGTTTGTATACTTGTATTGAACGTTTAATGGTCATTAAATGGACCAAGAGTATTTTTCATCAGTTTTATTCAGTAATTCGTTTAAAATGAGTTTTAAACATTTTAGCTACGCGTATTATTAAGAGCATCCACAATGGTGTAAAAATTTGACAAATTTGCAAAAAAAAAAAAGAAACACAATAGGGATTTGTAAAAAAAAATTTTACAATACGTGAGGGAAACTCTAGCTAAATTTAGCCTACGAGTTTTGCCATTTGCAAATATACATAGGACAAGGGGTCTAACCCCCACCCAACATTAGGCAAGGTCTGGAAGAACCGCCTAACACTTGGCGGGTGGAAAGAATCCCGTCCAAAGTGTTGGGCGGCTCTCCAAGCCCCCGCCCAATTACATAGGTAGTTTGCTAATTAAAATGTTATTAGAACAATATCTTTAGGGGTAATATTATCCTCAATTTGTAGATCATCCTCACTTAAAATTAGCCCATATACTAAGACTTCTAACACCATCAAATTTTAGTTAAAATTAACGATTTTTTATTTAATAAGGATGATCTCTTCACTGTTGATTTACATTCAACTTTTGATGGAGTTATAAATTTAAGAATAGTCTGGACTTTTATGAGGATGATCTGCATGATGAAGAACATATCCTCCCCTAAAATCAACTGTTGGATCGTCTCCAAGTAAGAAATCAACCCTTGGATCGTCTCCAAGTGGGTTGGGCTAGAGCATTTGGGTTCAATTGGGGATTATTAAACTTATGTAACTAATAAGTTTTTTAATAATTTTTTGGGGCTTTGGGAATTTAGTCCCTATTTTTTTAAGTCTTGTGATTTTAATCCTTTGGATTAAAAATATTTATGAATTTAATCCTTATTTTTAAAAAGACACAACTAGCCTTTAAAAACAAACTATTCCAAATATATCCCTTATATCCTCCCGTAAGATCTAAAACCCAATCAACTAAAAACTCTAACAGTAAAAAATGGCTGTCATTCCCCTCTTGAGTCGATTCTAGGTCTTCCGTTGTCGGCGTCATCCTCCTTCTTCTCCTGTTTTCTTCTAGATCTAACCTTCGTTGGTCGGTGGTCGGCTTCAACCTCCTCCCTAAAGTTTGTGGCTAGCAGCATCATCCTTTCGACCTCTGAACTCATCATCATTCATCCGGTAAACTCTTTCAGAATTTTTCTCGTCTCTTTCATTAATCCCTATTTCAAACTTTCAAATACAAGTTTGAACTTGCGAAAGCAAATTTGAACTTGCGAATCATGATAGTTTGGATTGAAATTTGTTTTTGGGATTTTTAATTTAAGTTTGAACTCATACATCATATTAGTTTGGAATGAAATTTGTTTTTGGATTTAAAATGCTTGCTAATCATTTACTTTGGATTGAAATTTGCATTTTGGAGTTTTATTGCAAGTTAAAACTTGAAAATCATTTATTTTTTATTGAACTTGCGAGTCTAAATGCAAGTTTAAACTTGCGATTGATGTATTATTGTTTGAATTCTGTAGTTTGAATTTTTAGTGCAAGTTTGAACTTGAAAGTGATGAATATTTTACCGAAATCTATTTTTTGTTGTTTTAATGCAAGTCTGAACTTGCATTTCAAGTCTGAGCTTGCAAGCCATGCATTTTGGATTGAAATCTGGTTTTTTGGTGTTTTAATGCAAGTTTGAACCTTCAAATGCAAGTTCAAACTTGCATTTGCACTTCTGAACTTGCAAGTCAAGTAGTTTGGATTGAATTCTATCTTTTGGTGTTTTAATGCAAGTTCGAAATTTTTGGATGAATGCCTTAAACTTTAGATTTCAGCAAGAAAATATTTGTTTGTGAATAATCTTAAGCTTAGGGTTTTTTAGCTAAGATGTCATATATGCCAATTGCAAGTCTGTACTTGCATTTGCAAGGTTTGAACTTGCATTTGCAAGTCTGAACTTGCAATTTCAATTTACGGTCTGTTTTACGAAGTTCATACACATGTTTCTAAATACTTGTTATTTATTCTTCTAGATGGATCCAAAAACAAATTCGACGACATATCGGTGCACTTTAACACATTTCCTAAAGCTTATGAATCATATTAGGATGCAAGTACGGAATGAACATAAACAAGAGTTTCAAAAAACAACTTTTTGGACTCTTTTCAATATGTTTTGTGAGTAATGGATTGATGAGGAAAGTGTAAAGCAGTTATCTAACGGTATTACCTCCATAATTGATGCATATAGAATAAGGGAAGATGGATTCAACATTGATCCAGAAACTTTGAAGCTTAGACCTGAAGATTTTGCTATACTTTTGTATTGAAGCTGAAAGGAATTGAAGTTCAACCAAAAAGATAAAATTTACAAGAATTCAAAATTTTTTAAGGATTACTTTGGAAGCCAGCAAACTACAAGAAGGGAGGATATTGAAAAGCATATCAAAACAGTTGTGCAGATTAGAGGCAGAGAAGAAGATTTTGTGAAGTTGATTATATTTCACATGGCTTGTTCCTTTTTTTTCACTTCAACTTCTGGAAGTGATATCCAAACAAATTTTGTTGAGCATATTGTAGACTATGAGAGCATAAATGCTATTTCATGGCCTAAGTCAATTCATAAGTACTTGATGAAGAATATCAAGAAGAACCGGGAACATCCAAGCAACGTTGGTGGTTGCGTAATCCAATTATTGGTAAATGATTCAATTTATTATTTGTTTCTTTTGTTTTTGTATATTATATAACATTGAATTTCTAGAATTTTATCTAACTAATTTTTTTTTCTTGAATGAATTGTAGTATTGGATATGTGAGCATGCTTGTATTGTTGATCCAATTGAAGGAAGTGAAGGAAGGTTCCCTAGGGCAGCAAGATGGAACCTAAAAGAAATTGCAAGGGTGGTGCCTAGCAAGATAGGAATCCTACAACCTAATGAGGTTTGTGTATTTGTGTTGCAAATAATTGCAACTTCATTTAGTATTTTGAATTTTTTATGTTTTGCATGATAGTAATCTGCATCTTGAAACTTGCAATTTCAGATTATAAAATCCTAAATTTCCTTAAGATTATTTTATCTCATGTGGTTTGTTGCAGGTATCACATGAATATCGAGTAGAGTTTTCAGATGAAGAGTGGGAGCTTCTTAAACTTGATCAAGAAGTAGGAGTTTATCATGGGATTCAAGATCAAGAAGATGTTCCTATTTTTTAAGAGGAAGGAGATGTTCATGTGAATCAAAAGGAAGAGGCTGTTGTAGGAAATCACGAGACAGAAACAGCTCTTTTGGAAAGAAATCAACAATTGCAAGAGGAGAACTTTCAACTTAGAGAGCAGTTGAATAAAACATTAAAGGAAAATCAAGAAAAGGAAGATCAAAATTGGTTTTGATGGCTACAATTGTTGAAATGGCAGAAGAACAGAAAAAACAAGCTAATGAACTTGTTAGAAGCAAGGAATTGTTGAAAAATGCTGAAGAGGAAATCAAAAAAATAAAGGATGAAATGTATGTCTTGCCAGCTGCAAGGGACATCCTTTTAGATATGTCTCTAGATAAAATAGAAGAGCAGGATAAAAATGAGACCATTTTAGTGGAAGAAGAAAGCAAGATGGAAGAAGAAAAACCAAACAAAGAGAGATCATTGGTGAAACGAATTAAGGAGAAACAAAGAAAAGAGAAGCAATTTGACAATGATTTTATTGTGGAACCGGTTAAAAAGAAGCAAAAGAAGGTGGACAATGCTGGAACAGAGGCAGAGAAGAAGGAAGAAAAAAAGAAGAAAGAAAAGATGGTGAATGAGAGTAATGAGAAAGAAGAAGAAAGTTTAGGTGTTGTAACCAATAGTGAAGTTTGGAGTCATGTTAAACAAGAAGAAATGGAAATGATCAAACAATTCTTCGAGGTTTCTACGAGAAGGTAACAAATTAAAACGAATTTTAATTTCTTAGAAGATCAAACAGTAAAAGAGTATTTCTGACTTGCAAATGCAAATTCAGAGCTACAAATGCAAGCTCATACATGCAATTGCAAGTTTAGACTTGCAAATGCAACTTCAAACTTGCAAATGGTTTCAAATACTTGCATATGCAAGTTCAAACGTGCAATTGCAAGTTTAAACTTGCAAATGGTTCAAATAATTTCAAATGCAAGTTCAAATTTGCAAATGCAAGTGCAAACTTGCACATGCAATTTCAAACTTGCAAGTCTTGCTTTACAAATGTTTTCAAAAAATATCTCGTTAGTTCTTAAATTTGAAAAATGCATTTTAATCTTGCAGCAAAGTAGTTTGGCGGAAAGGTAATTTGTTCATCACTGGAGACATGATTCATGACCTTATGTTCAACAACTTCATTGACAGTCAGGTAAAACTTATCTCATTTGAAGTTCAATTCAATTTAAAATTATCTTCTGATTGTTTATTTTTTATGTAATAATTCAAATATTTAATGTTTTAAAAAGATCATCGATTGGTATGTTGACGGTCTCAAGAAAAAGAATAAGGAGTCTTATGTGTTCTTTGCTTCCTTGGCATGGGTAAGAACACAAAACTATATATCTATCTTATTAACATTTTAGTAGAACAAAAATAGTTGGAAAAAAATTAAACAATATTATTACTTAGTTGTCTATTGTTGGTTTGGTGTTGCTTTTTTTTAGACATACATTCAAAACGAAGAAAAACATAAAGAATATGTGAAAACAGAATTTGAAGATGTGCTTAAGACAGTGGATAGTAGTGTTGACGTCCTATTTTTCCCTATGAACACAACAACAAGAAAAGGAAGCAGTGAGGGTTTTCATTGGACACTTCTTGTGTATGATCCAGGAGAGTGTCCATCATGGATACATTATAATTCTATGATGCCTAGAAAAAAGAATGACAGATACCTTGCTGAAGCAAAAAAACTGGTAAGTAACATCTTTAGGCATTCTCTTTCTCTAAAGCATACTCATTAATTTATTTAACATTAACTTATGACTTTTGATTACTTTGCAGGCAAAAAAAGTAAATGTGATATTAAATAAATCTCGTGAAGATAAAGGTCTCCCACTACTTACTGAGAAGGAAAAAGGGTTTTATCAAAGAAATGCCCAAACCAAAACCTTTAGTGAGTAAACAAAGTTCTCTGCAATTTTATTTCAAGTGAATTAAAGTATACTTTAGAATTACAATCTAACATATTATACTTGATTGTTTCTTAACATCCAGTGCTGATTGTGGGATGCATATTTGCAAGCACATAAAAGGGATAACAAATCTAAAAGAAGAACTACCACCAGAAATAAATATTGATGAGAAGACACAGAGGATGAGAGCAAAGTTCACATACAAAATCCTCAAAGATGAAGATTATGGTTGTTGGAAACCTCAATGATCAGTTGTAGCAGAAATTTAAATCTTCTTGGTGGGGTTGTTTGATGGAGGTGTTATGGAATTGTATGTGTTTGTATTTGATAGAGGTGTTATATACTTTTGTGTGTGTGTATGTTTGATGGACATGAAAGTGGACATAATTGTTAGATAGGTTTACATACTTGATGACAGTCTTTTTTTGCGGAAGATAAAAACTTCTATGTGTGCGTGTTTAAAAGTACATGGACAAATCATACTTATAATCACAATTTTATTAAATTTTTTTTATCTTTGTTGTTCATAAATATCTATGTAGGTTAACTATATGTTGTGTATTTATAAAAAGTTGCAAGTTCAAACTTGCAATCAATTCAAAGCTGCAAGTACAAACTTCACTTGCCCACCCCCACCCCAATGTAAATCTTTTAAAGTTTATTGTTGAGTGGTTATAAATACATGCTAAAAGTTATAAAACCTCTGCAAGTTTAAAATTGCAATCATTTTAGAGTTGCAAGTTCAAACTTGCAATCGTTTCAGAGTTGCAAGTTTGAACTTGCAATCGCCAAAAAAGTTGCAAGTTCAAACTTGCCAACCACTATAAATCTTTTAATGTTGATTATTGAGAGGTTATAAATACCTGCTAAAGGTCTTCAAAAAACTGTATGTCAAAACTTGCATTCATATCAGTGTTGCAAGTTCAAACTTGCAATTTTGTCAAAGTTGCAAGTTCAAACTTGCAATGGATAAAAAGTTGCAAGTACAAACTTGAAAGACCAAACTTTAAATCCTTAAAGTGTGTTAGTTGAGTTGTTACATACCTGCTTTAGTTAATAAAAAATAGCAAAATCAAATTCGCTATCTTTAATAAGTTGCAAGTTCAAACTTGCAATCTTCAACAAACTGCAAGTTATTTCTTAGTACTTGCACAGAAGAAGAGGTGTGTGATTCTTTTTAACACATGGGTCTATCATGTATAGTCAGAAGAATGAGAAGGGTAAATAATAATAAAGTAGAAAAGTTACTTTTACATCAAAGTTGCAATCGCTAAAATTAACAAGAAAGGTTATTAATGGTGTTTATTGTATTAAAACTTGGACTTCAACATGTATAGACTGTTAAAAGTGAATACGAACACAAATAAAAGCCAATATCGTAAACATTCTGAAAAATTAAAACAAAGAATTTCAATCGTTTAATGCTTCAGTACAAGTGGTACGGTTGTGGTAAACATATTTATTACACCGACCACAACGCCTTGGTTTCTTCAATAGCAGCACCTGTATTCTCTTTCCTCTTAGTGCACGGTCTTCCTGGTTGCCTTGGATTATTGGGTGGATTTATTTCAGCGTCTTCATTAGACTCGCTTGGCATATCAAAATTTGGAACAGGTTTAATTGAATGCACATAGGTATTCTCGAAAGCTTCAACTGTAAAATATCGATCAATAAATCGATAAACATCACCTCGTACTGATTGAATGGCACAAATAGCATGTTCACAAGGGAACCCATAAACCTTCCAGAGGTAGCAACTGCAACTCATACAACCCAAATCAACAATGTGGGAACCGCTTGAGTGGACCTCAAAAACTGAATCGCTTGACTTGGATACTCTCCATATCCACCCGGCCTTAATCTTGTTAACCAATAATAGCTCAATTTTTAGGCACAAATAAGAAGTCCAAGTCCTGGAATCCTCTCGTCGTTCAGACATCATCTTCATCATTTTTAAACGAATCTGGTCCAACATACTTGTGACAGGTATGTGTCTCTCATTACTAATCCAAGAATTGAAACTCTCAGCCACATTAAAACACATCTCCCCATATCTTTCGCCACCAAAATAAGCATTAACCCAATGCTCAAATGGAACGTTGTCCACAAATTTCTTTACTTTATAACCTCCAACTCTAACCAAATCATCATAAGCCCTTTTAAAATCTGAATGCGTCGCAACATATGCACATTTGTCGAACAAGGTCTCTATATACTTATTTCTCGGATTCTTACCTGACAAATTTTTACGGAGGTTGCACTTCAAGTGCCACAAACAATAACCATGGAAATCCTGTGGAAAAGCCTTTGGAACACTAGACATCAAACCAAGGTTACGATCTGAAAGAAAAGTAAGACGTCTAGCTGGGGATAGAATGAGCTTTAGATTATCTAAAAACCAATCCCAATTCTCTGCATCTTCTGAACTAACTATAGCCATAGCAAAAGGAAAAAAACCTGAAAAAGAAAAACAAAACAACAAAAAAGTTACACAAACTGAAACAGTTATGAAGTTTTCATTTAAAAAAAATTTTGAAGATTCAAAATTGCAAACTTGGTGAGCTACTACTTGAGAATGCAAAATTAAACCAAATCAGAATTTGTAGCCTTAAAAACTTCTATTAGTATTACCGTCATTTGCATTTTTACCAGTTGCAGCCATCAAATGACCCTTGTACTTAGCCTTTAAGAAGGTAGCATCCAAAAAGACAAGAGGCCGACAAGAGTTGAAAGCTTGTATGCAAGCATCAAAAGCTACAAAAAACCTTTTAAAATTTTTTGTGACAGGATCCACATCCAAGACCACATGACTACCAGGGTTTGTATTCTTCAAAGCATCAATGTACCACAACAAATGATCATAGGATCTGCCAACATCTCCAAAAACCTCTTTTTGAGCCAATTCTTTGCCGGCGTGAGCATAATAATAAGGTGTCTCAAACCCATATTCTCTTTTGAACATATTAACAATCTCTAAAGGTTTTATCGACGGTTTATCTCTCACATCCTTCAAAATTAACTCTTTCACTAGTTTACTTGTCAAAGGGGGTTTCTTCAAATCCAAAAGGCCAACACCACAAGTGTGATCAGGGACCATCTTTTTAATCATAAACTTACTTGGAATGTTCAACTTGTAGGAGGCATGCACTCTCCAAGGGCACCCAAACTCTTTACGATTTTTACAAGAAACTGTAACTCGTTGTTTATCGTTCTTCTCAAAATCCCACTTATAACCTGTGCTTAGAGAATACTTTCTTAATATGCTCTTAAACTCTACGAGACCACCCGAGAATGTTTAACCCTCCCCTACTAATAAACTGGCCCACTCATCTGATTTTAGAGGCTGCTTTTTCTCAATAGAACCATCAAAAATCCTCAAGCACTGAGAAATACTGCTTGATTCCTCCGATTGCACTGAGGCTGAAGTTGAACCTTGATGTTGAACCAAGCTTACAAAGATGTCTGTACTAGGCTCCCCTTTAGCATGTGCAAAGCAAGCGAGCGATTGAAGCTCCAAGTCTGTCTCAATCACATTTTTTTTGTTATCCCGACAAAAGTACAGTGCAATAGACAATGGTGTGAGAGAAATCCATTTCTCACAAATAACATTCTTTAAATAGCAAACCGTAGAGTCCAACCCAATTCGGACACCAAAACTATCCCTTTCAAAACAAATGACAGCAAGGATACTCACTTCCATTTACAATTGCTGAAACACATCACAGAAAATGAAAAAAAAATTATTAAGGAAGATTTAATAAAAAATTGCAAGTTAAGACTTGCAAACAGGGAAAGTGACACAAATTCACAACACAATCATGAAATATTTCAGATAACTATGAAAAACGAAAATGCATAATAAGATAAAAAAAAAAAGAGAGAGTCATATTTGCCTGCAAAAATGCTGCAAAATAAATCTAAACTTAGAAGAAACAAAAAATTACAACTTCAAACTTGCAAATTTTCTTAAGAAGAAAGAAACGAAAAGGTATTGAACCAGAGAAATACAGAATAAGAAATTGACAATATAACATTCCAAATAACTCCACTAAAACATAGGCAAGTAACAAAGCTTTTAAGCAGATCAAATAAATCAACAATGGAGGGCGAAAGGAAAGTAATAGTTCTTTGAAAACTTATTAGGAAGAAACAAACTAAAGCAAAGAGTATTTAAATCACTGAAACTTACAAGT
The DNA here is from genome assembly GCA_002174775.1 of Macleaya cordata. Taxonomy (NCBI): domain Eukaryota; kingdom Viridiplantae; phylum Streptophyta; class Magnoliopsida; order Ranunculales; family Papaveraceae; genus Macleaya; species Macleaya cordata. The sequence continues at coordinate 23,327 of MVGT01004056.1, forward strand.
AAGAATTGAAGAAGATGAAATAGGAGCAAATCGGCAACGAAGATGAAAACCCCCTTCAAGTAAGATTGAAGAACACAAAGACCAGAAAACTTGCAACAACTTCTCTACTCCTTTGAAGGATTTGAGGGAAGATTTTAAAGACGAAATACGAGTAGATCGAACCAGACGAAGGATTTGAGGGAAGATTTCTCGATCGGAAAGGGTTTTCTCCAGAGAAAACTCCCGCTCTTTTGTTGTTTAGGGCTAAAAATAGGTTTAAAAAAAATAAGATAAAAAAGGTAAAAAGGGTAAGTTAGGTATTTTTTAAAAAAAGGTTTATATATTTTTTATATTTTAGGAACTAAAATCACAAACCTCTAATTAAAATCATAAAGTTTTAAAAAAGAAGGATTAAAATTATAAAACTATTTTGGGGAAGGATTAAAAATGTGGGTCACCTGAAAAATAAGGACTTTTTTAACATTTTTCCTAATTTTTTTTATTAACAAATTACATGGGTTGGGCAGGCTGGGCAGACCCTGCCCCAAGGGATGGGCGGTCCCCAAGCCCCTACCCATTATTATTTTTTAAAATTTTGTCAAATTTTGCCTTAGACACCACTGCTTTTGTAGCTTGGCAAAATGCCACAATTGTGAACACTCTACGGGCAAGTCTAGTGGGAGGGATTTAGCTTGTTGATCAACAAGTTCCCTCCCAAAGTAGGATCTCTTAACATGTAAAACTAGATCCTTTCCACTAGAATAGATATCCTTATTGGAGGGCTCATCGGGTGAGCGTGGCGCTCAGACGAGTGTGTCGCAACGCCATGGTCATTCATTCAACTCCTATTTTATTTTTTGATTACTATTTATTAGGAAACCTACTTCTATCTTTTCTTTTTCATATTTTCTCTCCTTAGAAAAAGTTAACTAGTTTTCTTTATCTCATTTTTCTCTCTATTTTCTTTTTATTTTTTAATCTCTTTTAAGGGATTATCCATGGACGATGAATTGGCGGCGTCTGAAGTGGCCAACTTGTCCACTTGAGGGCCAGTATCGTATGACCATTTCGGGTACCTTTTATCAGGCCCACCTCAAAAATTTGATGCGTCCTCTACTAGCTAGGTTGTTTACTTTAGATAGGCTTGCCATACTTAACTTTCACCCGGGTTGTACATCAGCAGTGGGATATGATCAATTGGTAAAAGAATCAGAGACTCCCCATTGTCATTTACATCGTATCTCTACTAATCAGACTCGTCGTTATGCTAACCCGGTAAGCCTCATTCCGGTATCAGAAATCGTATGCCCCACTATCATCGAAATGAGTGTGTATTAACTGTGCATCCCCCTATGAATTCTAGATCTTCCTCCTACGTTCTGGATCAGTCGTCGAAAACCCGAAAAGATACAGCAACAGTATTTCGGCCATAACTCTCTAACGGTTGATCCGATTCTCCTAGGTGATATATGCTTTTTGTAGGAAATCGAATTTTCTACAACTTTGTGTGAAATAGAAAATCTCCAATTCTGCACTAAAGTGCCTCAAAATTCAATTTTAAATTCCAACGGGAATATACTACGAATTTTGGGTTTCTAAAACCATAAAGCTCGTAACTTGAATTCTAAATTGGAAGAGAGTTTTAGATACACAAGTTAGGGTGGGCTATCTTATGAACCCTATCTCTATTTATAGAGAAAGACTCTCTTCCTATATCTTTAGCTCCAAGTTAGGTCTATATGGGCCCCACTTACTTAAGCTTTTGATTTATTACTTTGAGGTCCATATATCTCATATAATTCTCAAATAATAAATCTAATTGTAGTTAAGTCCACTAAATAACTGCAACTGAATACTCTCAAGTAAATGAATATTATCTAGAAGCCCTTCACTCGTTATACCAGCAAATAGTCCCTCCACTTAACTGATATTCGTAATATACACCAAGGTAACATTAACTATTAATGTTAGCACCTTTCAAGTAATTACATCTTAGTCCTTGCCTGCCATATCATACCATTATAATTATTCTAATAATCCAATAAACATTTTATAGGATCACTGCGCAGTCTAGAATAATTAATACT
>MVGT01004058.1:0-30735 GCA_002174775.1 Macleaya cordata
TCTATAATTTCCTTATTCAGGTACATGTAGTAGTTAGCTTGAATATCAATTAAAGATTGCCTAGTCATCCATCATTTGAATGTCAATGAACCTAGAATAACATCTTTTACCAAATTTAGGTTATGGTGAATTGACTCTTCTAAAATTATATCTTACTTGTATAGAACAAAATGTTAGATAAGGAAATTTTGTTGAGCATTTGATTCCTCAAGCATTATCCATAAAAGAAACAATAAAGTTCAAATTGCACGTGTGAAGCTAATATCTACAGATTTATTAAGTTTGAGGGTGTCCAACTCAAAACCAATTGGCAATAAATGGTGTGACCCCCTCACGTATGGCGTTCTTTTTGCGCCTAACAAGTGGAACTCTTTTTGGGTGGCAGGGAGCACGTGTGACCGTTGGGCCTTTCACGTGTGGGCCTGCACTCTGATACCATATTAAGTTTGTAGGCATCCAACTCAAAACCAATTGGCAATGAGTGGTGTGAACCAGGATCATTATATATCAAGTTTGCTAGGCTCTCATATCCCATGTGGGACTATTCTCAACACGCCCCCTCACGTATGGCGTTCTTTTGAGCCTAACACATGGAACTCTTTTTGGGTGACATGGAGCACGTGTGGCCATTGGGCTTATCACGTGTGGGCCTGAGCTCTGATACCATATTAAGTTTGTGGGCTTCTAACTCAAAACCAATTGGCTATGAGTGGTGTGACCCAGGATCATTATATATTGGGTTTGTTAGGGCTCTCATATCCCATGTGGGACTATTTTTAACACGCCCCCTCACGTGTGGGGTTCTTTTGAGCATAATACGTGGAACTCTTTTTGGGTGATGTGGAACACGTGTGGCCATTGGGCCTATCACGTGTGGGCCTGCGCTCTGATACCATATTAAGTTTGTGGGTGTCCAACTCAAAACTAATTGGCAATGAATGGTGTGACCCCCTCACGTGTGGCGTTCTTTTTGCGCCTAACACGTGGAACTCTTTTTGGGTGGCAGGGAGTATGTGTGACCGTTGGGCCTATCACGTGTGGGCCTGCACTCTGATACCATATTAAGTTTGGGGGCATCCAACTCAAAACTAATTAGCAATGAGTGGTGTGACCCAAGATCATTATATATTAAGTTTGCTAGGCTCTCATATTTAGGTTATGGTGAATTGACTCTTCTAAAATTATATCTTACCTGTATAGAACAAAATGTTCGATAAAGAAATTTTGTTGAGCATTTGATTCCTGAAGCCTGATCCATAAAAGAAATAATAAAGTTCAAATTGCATGTGTGAAGCTAATATCTTCAGATTAACTCTAAGCTTGATCGCAAAATAAAATTAGAGACACCTTCTAGGAATTGGATCTATGATTGCCTAATCTGAAAACCAAGCAGGTATTTAGAAAAGAAATGAAGAGAAGAAACCCTAAAAAAACTCAGATCGATTCTATACCTACATCTCACATTAATTTGGCTGCCAGAAGACTCTGCTCAGTTTTGGTGGTCCTCCGCTGCGATCTCGTTTCTAGTACCACTGTTCTTCTTTGAATTTTGTTTTGAATTCCTTTTTTTTTTCCTCGATCAGAAACCCTAAATTCAGACTATCCCAAAACACAAAAATCTTGCCTCTTCAAGACATGCGAACCAATGAAACTACAAATGGGTACTACGTTTGCTTCACGTCAAATTGTTTGGTTGTGTAACAGAATAGCATAAGGTTATATGTCTTGATTGTGTTGGAGAGCCTCCAATTATTAGTTCAGTTATAAGTCTAGTTAGGAATAATTAATTCTATTAAGAGATTATTTATTACATTTTTGGTAGGTTATGCACTTATTATTGTTACATCTTATGTACTATGTATTTTGTCTATAAATATAAGACATTCATTAAATCAGAGCTGTAGATTCCGCTTTCTACTTTAGAGGACCATGAAAACAGAGATTTTTTTACAAACATATTTCCTTGGATTTTTATTGGGTCCGTGATTATTATTGTTGTGCTTGTGGCTATCTTTTGTTGGTGTTATTGCAAAGGACGACGTCGCCAGGTCTAATCACCAGCTTCCCCTTCCCACCCTCAGATTGACCAAAATCTCTCTCAAGCTCAATCATTATACCACTCTCCAACACCACCCACCCCAGCATCACCTGCCCCACCATTTTCAACTGACCAATTGCTACCCCAACAACCACCCAACCTCTCATTGGTTCATTATCAGCATCATCATCATATTTTGATTGATCATCATGAGTGTGTCTTGCCAGGCACCCCTTGATGAAGGTGATGTTTGTCTGCAGAGTGAATAAAAAAAAGATGGAACAGAGCTAAGAAGGAAGGACAAAGTTGTAAGGAGAGGAGGTGAAATTAGTGTACTCTCAATATTTCTTTCCTTGTTTGCATTTATGGTTGTACTTTTAATCATAATGTTTGTTTGGCTAGGTTAGATGCTAGGTTTTTACTATTTTTGAAATAGACCAAAAGCATATAATGCACAAGTATTTTATGTGTATAAAGAAAACTCCAAAAAGTTCTCCTTTATTTATCTTTGTCATGTTGAATATATACCACTTCTATTATTGCATTCTCTTTTTCTTGATCTCTACGGCCGTCTAGTTTATTTATTGACTTTTAGTCACAGATCAAGGATGTGTCTCAGAGTATATAGATAAACTTTTTTTTGTTAAAAACCCACATTTGATTTTGGAAATTATTTCTTAGTTATTTAATCTGACTCTAATTTAACAGGTGGCTAATTAAAAAAGTCAAGATTAAAAATACTTGAGCTTAACATTCTTGACACTACTTGATCATCAACACTTTAACCTTAGTAATATTGTTAGGTAGGGTTAGATCTGAAAAATGGCAGTTGCGCCCTCAAATTTTGTGGTCCCCTTAATTTTTAAGCACTTTAAATATTTTTTAATTTTCTTAAATATGGTTATTCATTGCCATGAGAGCATTTAGGACTTATGTTTATGTTGGTTAGGTTTGCACCATATGCTCGTCTTATATAATAAAAACCAACATTGGAAGAGCTACAACACACAAACACATGGGAACATCTACAAATCAACTCAATATACAACCGCATTAAATAATAGAGACTTCTCCTTTAAAAAGAAATAATAATACTAATAGGGATTTTCTTAGAACCTTTTGTTTAACACTCAACCACACGGACACACAGAAAATGATTACACGTCGACTCAATGTGCAGTCACATTAAATTATAGAAATTTTTTTAAAAATCTTATTTTGTGATATGTAACCACACAAACACACAAGAATGCATTTTTTTTATATATCTATTTCCACAGTGATCACCATTTTCATCACTGTCTTAACATCTATATATCTATCCACCTTAGAAAACCTTCAATAGATAGCTACAATCGGAGGAAGACGATAACTAAAATCTACATCGTGGCCTTGGGCAACATTGCGAAGTTCAACACGACAATCTATTTTGCACTTTTTGTTGTTGCTCTTCGACGTAGCTAATCCTAAAAAAAGCTTGAACAAAGATCCAAAATTCACTCTAACCCTATAAATGACCAATTAATAGTAATGACTTCTAATCAACTTTTGATAGAATTAAAAGTTTTTAAACTGATCGCCTCGAATTCAATCACTTCCATTGTGACTTTTGGGCCAGTGTCGCACTCTATTTTGAAGACTTCTTTGATCTAGTTAAGTAAATAAAATGCCGATAAGAACGACAAACACAATGCGGGCATTCAGTTTGTACAGATCATCATCCATCAATAAAATCTTGAACTGTCCACCTATTACTGTTAGTCTTCTTAGATCCAGAGTCCTCTTGTGCTGCCTTAGGGTCTTCAATATCTCCTTAAACTTTAAGACTAAACATTAATTATCGTACATGGCAATATCCATATATTAATGCATCTCATTAAATTATATATATATATATATATAAAGGTCAGGCTATATAGCCCATATATAATTTTATTTTATCAATACTAATTATTTTTTAGTTTAATGTTACAGATCCATAATGTATTTTAAAAGTTTGAAACGTTGAGGAAGTATTATAGATTAGGAGAATATTAGAAAAATTTTTGGCGCCTATAACTTTAATGTTAAAAATAATACGAAGTTCAAGTACGTATTTCTGTTATGTTCAATTTGTACGTTTTTCGTAACATTTTATAACTATAACGAAAAATCAAGCACACCTCAATCCGTAACAGTTTTAAAATGTTATGGCTTCTATTAATGTTATAAATATTATATTTTTTCATAGTGGAAATGGGGCCTTGCACAGCTTCACGTGCTTTCTATAATTCCATCATTATTATTGCGTTATCAATCTCAAGCGTACTTTAGGCCCTCATTGACTTGAAGTCATGTGGTTCAAAACCCACGCTTAGTGCTGTAAATTAACGATTGGAGTGGCTTTTGCGATTTGCTCGGTAAGAATCACTTATATTTCTTGGACGACCTGATAAGGTAAATTAATCTTGGGAAACAGACACTAAATAATATAGCTATATATGTTTAAATTAAACACAAATGAATATAATTGCTTCTAACCCTATCTACCTATTTTCTTTTTCTTTTTTCCTCATGTTCTGTGCCTGAGTTAAGAGGAGATCGATCAAAGCACCCACCTGCTGCTTATTCATGTCTTCTACTGCTTATGTCGTACAACTTATTTGACGATCTTGTGGAATTAAGTTCTTATTTGCTAGCTAGATGCATGTGTCTAATTACATCTAATATATAATTAATATTGATTCATGCTGTGAGTTTTGGGATAAGATTACTATAGACACTCTAATTTTGCCCACCTTCACTCATTGAGCACTTCGAGATTCTCACTAATCACCCACAAAAATAACCCTAAATAGAGTTCAAATTTAAGCAAAATACTGGCCCAAAAATAAAGCTCAAAACCTTACTTTAAAAAATAGGCCAAAACCTCACCTAAATTAATCCAAAAAACGGCCCAAAACCATCCAAAAAATAAAGCACAAAAAATAGCTCAAAACAGGCCCAAGTAGCCTATTTAAGCTATTCAACCTACTCTTTCTTTTCTTTTCTATTTCTTTATTTTTTTTTCTTTTCTTCTCTACCTCCTTACTATTCCACCCACTCTCTTTTGTCAAATCAACCTCTTTTCACACTTCAAATCTACCTTTTCACACTAAAAATTCACCTCTTCACACTTCACATCCACTTTTTTTTTTCACTTTTCAAACTAACCTCCTTACTATTCCAACCAACTATCCCTCTTGTCAAGTCATCTCCCTTTATTACTCTTGGTGGAAAGCTATAAATAAAGCCTTCCACCCCACATTTCAAAGGCCAAGAATTTTAAGGAGAGAATTCTAAGGGAAGAATTCAAGAAGAAAAAAAATTCTTGAAAGAGGAGATCAAGAATGCTAGAGTGAAAAAAAGGGCAACAAGTCTTAGAGAAAAAAAAAAAGTCTTAGGAGGAAATTTTTGAAACAAGAACTCTTAGAAGGAATTCTTGGGAGAAGAAATTTTGGAGAAAGCAACTCATCAACAAAAGAGAGAAACCTTTGTGACATGAAGATTTGAAGACTTGAAGAAGAAAGAAGAGACCAAGACTTATCTTATCTAGGAGTTCCTATTGGTATAACGGTTCGTGCTAAAAGCATCTAGGATAAAAATAAGGGGAGACTGCTAAAACAACTAGCGCCATAGAAACGCAAATTTTTATCAAAAGCAGGTCGTTTGGTTCTTTTTAAAAGCTCTTTAGCCTTCCTTCCTATTTTTACTTTTCTTTATTATTCGGTGGCTAAGGAACTTGAGAAGCTATTTAGAGACTTTCTGTGGGGGGATAGCTCTTCAAAAAAGGGGTGTCACTTGCTTGGAAGGACATCTATAAACCTAATAATTCACAAGGTTTGGGGGTAAAGTCCTTGAAGGCCATGAACAAAGCTCTCCTTTCCAAATAAATTTGGAGATACGACGAAGAGAAGTCAAAATTATGGAGAAAGATTATTTTAGAAACGTTTGGGGGAAATGAGTCTCATTGGTTTCCTAAGCATTTTAAGATAACATATGGAAGGGGTTTATGGCGGAGGATTATTAATAATCTGAACTCGGTAAAAAGGAACACGAGATCGAAAAAAGGAGTAGATCACTATATTTCCTTTTGCCAGGATCATTGGTGTGATGAGGAACCTCTTAGCAAAAAGTTTCCAAGTCTTTATAAAATTGCCAAGGACAAAGACAGTTTGGTAGCTGATCAGATTATTTCAAATTCCCATAAAAGATAATGGAATTTAAATTTTAAAAGAGATCTGAGGGAGAATGAAATTGAGGAAGTGGTGAGACTCCTTTAGTGTTTGGGTGATCCCAACAACAATTCTTCTACGGAGGATATCAGATCATGGTCAGACAATCCTAAGGGTAAGTTTTAGTCACGACTGCATATGATGTTTTCACTTCAGCCTCTATGCATGGTAATTCCCAAATTTTATCAAGGAATCAAAAGAATTTTCTCTTTACAAATTTATTTGGAATAGTAGAATCCCACCCGGTGGCTAGATTTGCAATCCCTTATATTAACAAGCTTAAAAGAAAAGGTTTTTGCTTCGTTAACAAATGTGAATTATGTCTCTCTGAGAAAGAGATAACACCCTATTTATTAATTCATTGTTCTTATACTAAACAGATTTAGGATTTCTTCATTAGGGATGTTAATTTATCTTGGGTTACTCCTTATGATCTATTACAACTTCTATATGCTTGGGGGAGAAAATTTAAGGGTAATCAAAAGAAATTTCTCTGGTCTTATGTCCCGTTTGCTATTTAGTGGAATATATGGCTTGAAAGAAACAGAAAAAATTGATAAGGAAAAATTAAAGCGGTCGACATCATCATAAATGAAATCAAGACTTCGATTTTCTGCTGGACTACTCTTGATGATAGGTTCAAGAATTATCATCTAACTCAGTTCACTTTTAATTGGGGTGATTTTTTATTTAGGCATTGTGGCCCTTCCATCCTTTTGATGTATTTTACTTCACTTTTTCTTTTCTTCCTTGTACCTTCTTTTTGAGTGCCTTCTTGGCACCTTTGGAATACTATTTTGCCTTTTCAAAAAAAAAGAAATACATAACAGAGAAAATTTCTCTAATCCTAGCTGTCATAACACCACATGGAACCAGTCTATCCTTAAAATCCATTGGATTATGCCTCAATCTGTTATGAATTTCATTAAAGGGTGGCAAACCAGTTTTGGTTTAAATCTTCATAATAAGTTTCTCAAATTCTGCTTGCCTTTCTCCATTTGGTGGAAAATATGATTGGAGAGGAATATAAGATGTTTTCAAGACCGCGATAAGAGAGTGGATGAGGTGATTATGGATATCTCAGCTCTCTTTTTTAGTTGGGCTAGACATTTTGAATCTTTTAGAGGGTATAACTTTACTGATTTTGGTTTCAATTGGGAAAATTTTGTTGCGTAATTATGAAAAAAGCTAGAGCTGAATCAGTTAGGGATTACCGTCCAATAAGTTTATCGGGAGGAACTAATAAGATTCTTTCAAAAAAAAAATTCATCAAGGTTAAAAGGGGTTTTGGGGAAACTTATTTCTCCATTCTAAGGGGCTTTTGTTAAAGGGAGACCAATCTTTGACGTGGTTTTCATCGCCAATGAAGTTCTAGAATCTAGAAGGAAGGTAGGTTTAGATAGGTTTATGGTGAAGATTGATATGGAGAAGGCATATGGCCACGTAGCTTGTGACTTTTTAGACGATATGCTTCAATTATTTGGGTTTGGGGCTAAATGGAGGTGGTGGATTCATATTTGTATTTCGACCATTTCATTTTCAGTGATGATTAATGGGGCAGTAAAAAGAGGTTTCTTTAATTCTAGAGGATTGCGACAAGGGGATCCCCTTTCACCCTTGTATTTTCTTATGGTAACAGAAGCTCTTAGTAATGTGATGCAAAGAGCGGAAGATCCGAGTTTGATTAAAGGTTTCTCTGTTAAAGAAGTGGGCTTGTCAATCTTATATCTTCAATTTGCGGATGACACCCTGATTTTTTTGGATGGATCTTTAGATAAAATTAGAATTCTCAAAGTCTTGTGAAATAGTTTGAAGCTACTTTGGGTTTAAAGATTAACTATTCTAAATTAATTATATTTTAAGTTGGGAATCTTGGGGAGGTGGGTGTGCTAGCTGAGGCATTCGGTTGTAAGGTGGAGCAGCTTTCAACATCCTATCTGGGATTACCTTTAGGAGCGAACTATAAGGCCAAGAGTTTGTGGGATTCCATCATTGGAAAATTCTACAAGAAATTGGCGTTATGGAAGAGAAATCTTCTCTCTAGAGGGGGAAAACTTATCCTCATTTTGAGTGCTTTGGCGTCTCTACCTACCTATTTTCTCTCTCTCTTGTCGATTCCAGCGGTAGTGGCAAAGATATCAGAAAAGAAGATGAGAAACTTTCTTTGACAAGATTCATCAGAGCAAAAGAGGATCCATTGGGTTAACTGGGACATAATTCGTGCTCCTAAGGAGATGGAAAGAATCTAAGGTCTATGAAAAAGGCCCTTCTTTGTAAGTGGTTGTGCATGTTCGGGATTGAAAAAGAGGCAGTGTGGAGGAGGATCATCACCGAGAAGTACGGTTCCACTTATTAATAATGATATTATTAATTGTGAAGGATTAGATCCTATTAACTTCAACAAAACTCTAGGATTGATCCTTCTTCTCGATCTACGCTCCTAATGGTCCTCGATTTTTAAGTGGAGAAAACATACGGTGAGCCTCGCCTAGTAGGAGTCTTCCTAAAAATAATTAATAAAACAACTTACATGAAAAATTATCGATAAATCATTACAAAGAAAGCACACAAGGAACAACAAATACACCACGCTTCTCTTACCTAGAAGCGTGGTCAACATCATAGATTTTGCCACAAAACACTAATCAGAAGTGTTGCTGTTGCACATATCAGTAGCATTACAACCTGTAAACTGTTGCAGTAACCTAAACAATTAGCTTGGCCTTTGTTTTACATAAAATGTGGCCAAATATTTAAAAAAATAGAAAATTAGAGTTTAGACCATTGTATAGTAATTAATTAGTATTTAGTATTTGACAATTTTAAAATATGTGTCTCATCCTAAATGGTAGTTAGTCAAACGTTTGTATTGTAAGTAACAATAATACCCTTATTTTGTAACCAAACTAAATATTCTCCACTACAATTCCTATTTTTTCTCTCATATTAACAAAATATTCTTTTACTACAATTTCTAATTTTTCTTAATTTTGTAAAATTATATATTAAAACTAGATGGACGCTTCGGATGTCATCGAAATTCAAAAAATATTAAAACTAGGGACTGAGATTCATATCACGTGGGTAATAATCATATGCGTGTAAATCAGTATAAAAATTTGTAATAACTTATCCACAATTATGAAGAAGATAAGGATGATTAGAATTCCTAAAAATAAAGAATTTATAGTTATTACATTGATTTTTTAAACTGTTTCAAAAGTGTTGAGACAGTTACAAAAGGATAATAAAGGAAATTTAACTTATAGAAAATGGTTCACGGTGGACTAAATCAATATTTTAAAAAGTTTAAAAGACTAACAACTATTTTTTAAAATGGTCACGAGATCTTTTGTGTTTTTTAAAAATATCAAATACTAAACACTAATTATTTTTTCTCTATGGGGTTTTTAACCAATTTCATGTAAAAAAAATATTTGGTACCATTATAATTAAACATAATAATGATTTTCCTTAAAATTTCTTTAGTGAGTTAACGGTTGTCAAAACTGTGCAGCCATCAGGACTACCTTCCACGGGAAACCACATTTGTGGTAGGCTATCAGAGCCAAATATTATTATTTTATTTTATCGATTTAAAATTAATTTAAATCATTCCATCATCACAAAGTGTAAGCAAAATAATTACTAATGCAATAGTAATCAAATAAAGGTCAAATCATATCAGATGAATACCCTTTTTTTTGCATTTTAATAACACACATAAAAATGGATAAATATTTTTATGAACTAGGTATGATCCCCCTACTTGTAACGTCTCCTAAAGATGACCCTAAATCTTCCTTTTCCGCTCCGAAACTGATGTTTCCTCGTAGTATGTTGTAGAACTAAGTTTGAAGAATATTATAATAGGTTTTTTGAGTGTGAAAGAGAGATATTTGTGAGAAAGAGAAAACATGTGGAATCCCTAATATTTTTCTTTTTTTTTTTAAAAAAAAACTCCCACAAAAGATAATTTGTTAGGGTTTGGGTATTTATCTAATTTGAACCATTGATCTCTCTCATCCAAGGGTCCACATACGATTTGTGTACTAAATAAGATAACTAACTTGTAACAAATCTAACTCCAACGATAACAAATAAACACAAAAAAATAACTCCCTTCAACCGACTGACTAATAGTAGAAGGACGTTTTTCTTTATAAAAAAGTGGCTGCCATGGCAGCAACGTCGGAGAGCGAGGGGCTCCGACGAGCATTGCAACCCCTCCTATTTCTTTCGCTAAGGTTCTGACACCCATACCTTCTGTGAAGGAACCTGTTTGGGTTCCAAAATATCGGCTCTCTATGAAAGATGACACTCCTGCCATCAGATTTTCTCCCCATGACATGCTCAAATCGGAGCAAAAAATGGCGCATGCTTTGATCCTAAAGTTCTCAGCTGGTAGACCTTCTATATGTGACATCAAGTCGTACATCGACCTTCATTGGGGTCTTACCGGGAAAGTCGTAGTCGGTATAATTGACCCGAGGCATATATTGTTGAATCTGACTTCCGAAGCGGATGTGCTAAAGACTATGGTAAGAGAGAAGAAACACATCAAGGGATATTGGTTCCGCCTTTTTCGTTGGTCTTCTGCATTCGGCCCCAGAAAGGATTCGAGCATCGCTACGGTATGGGTTCTTCTTCCAAAGCTCCCTATGAATTTTTATAGTAATAAAATGCTGGCCGGTGTGGCCGATCGCATTGGGGGGAGATTCTTGAATGCTGATAATCCAACCTTAGGTCTCTCGAGACCGAGGATTGCGTGGATGTGTATGGAGCTTGACCTCGCCAAGACTATTATAGAATCAATCTGGATCTGGTCTGAAAAAGATGTTGGCTTTGAACAAGACTTGGTCTATGAGAATCTTCCTAAATTCTGCAAGCGATGCTCTCTCCAAGGTCACAACTCGGATGAATGCAGAAAAGGTATTAAAGCTAAACCCACGATTGCTACCGAAGTTCAGTTGGACCATCCTTTGGTGGCAGATACGAGGTAATCGGTGTGGGCGGTCTAACAATTAATCCAAATAGTTCGACTGCCGGTGTGTATTTTACCCACATAGCCCACAACCACTAATATAGAACCCTCCTCTCCCATCGTCCCAATCTTTGATTTGGTTCCTAAGGAAATCTTGAATTCGAGTATACCTCTTACAAAATCTCAGTTTCCTTCTTTATTTAAATCTAAAGATATAAAGGAGGTGGTAGATGCGTATGGTGAGGATGTAGTATACGAAGCGATCAAGAAATCAGTTGAGGAACACCGCTGGAATAAAGCAGGGAAGCGCTCGGCTTCTCAGGGGAGTGAGAGTAGTAACTCTAAGTCAAACTCTACGACAGAAAGGGTTGACCCAGCTTACGAGAAAATCCTATGCTCTCATGATCATGAGGATAAACTGATGACCATTAATAATATTTTATCTAATCGCTCGAATAACTCTCGTGATCTGAGGATCGCTGACCAGGCTATTTCGGATCCCGACGATATCTCATCAGAGGACAGTGGGGATTTCGATATCTCCGATCAGAGCGAGGATGAAGACGAAAGATTCAAGGCAGCTCTGGAACAATATGGCTCTGATTCAACAACCTCAGGTAGGGCACACATCCGTATTAATTTTGCAAACTTTCCGCGGGTTAAGAATCGGAAGACCAAATTGCTATTGGAACTCGATTACTTTTAACTCCTTTTTACTGTGGAACATCCAGGGGGTGGGCAATCGGGTCTTGATTCGCCACCTCAGACAGTTAGTTAAGGATCACAATGCTAATTTGGTTATGCTGTCTGAGCCAATGATTCATCAGGATCGTTTGGTTAAGATTACGTCTTATCTTTCCCTTCCTAACTTCATCCACAATTCAAATTGCGGAGGGAAGGTTTGGATCCCCTGGGGTGAGGCCTACTCAGTCGTGGTTCAATCCCTGTCGGACCAATTCATACATACCAAAATTCTCTATAAACCTCTCGGGGTGGAGTTTCTGGCTTCTTTCATCTACACTAGCTGCGATTGGGTAACTCGTCGAGCACTCTGGCCTGACCTATCAGTTCTCGGGACGGGGATTTCCACCCCTTGGCTTCTAGGTGGGGATTTCAATGTTGTATTTAACCTCGGGGAGAGACTAGGGGGTAGACCAGTCCTGGGTGCCAATATCTCGGACTTCAACGATTTCATTGAGGGTAATAATTTAATGGATGGTGGCTATACTGGGTCTAAATTCACTTGGTGCAACAACCAACATGGATCGGGTCGCATTTGGGCCAGGCTTGAGATAGTCCTAGTCAACAGCTTTTGGCACCAGTCTTTTCCGCCATCTCGATATTTCATCAAGCTCGGATTTGCTCAGATCACTCTCCTCTAATAGTGGTGCTGCACAATAACATCCGGTGGGGGCCCGCTCCCTGTAGGTTCCAGCGCATATGGGTAACCCATGACTCCAACAACGATTTGTTGAATGATAGTTGGAGCGTGGAAGTGGTGGGCTCCCCCATGCAAGCCTTGGCCACCAAACTCAAGAAGTTCTATGGACATCTAAAATCCTGGAACATCCACACCTTTGGTAATGTCCATCAAAATCTCCGTACCCTAGAGGATAGGATCCTCATCGCCGAAGCCAGTCTCGAGAGTGTGTGGGCGGATGAGGTGGGTTCTGAGCTCAATAGATGCAAGGCACTTTACAAGAAAGGTTTGCTTCAGGAGTCTATCTTTCGCAAACAAAAGTAGGGAATCCAATGGCTCGAGGAAGGTGAGGACAACACTAAATTCTTTCACATGGTGGCCAAGGTTAGACGGAGTAGGAACAACATCCTAGGTTTATTTCTGCTCAATGGAGACTAGTCGGTCGATATTGACCTAATGCACAAGGACGCCATTTCCTATTTCTCCTCTATGCTCTCATCCGAGGGTTGCTAAGTGCAAGAGGACATGCTTAGCCACATCCCCTCGATCCTTACCGAAAAGGACAACATTACTCTGCTCAGATGCCTGGACGAAGGGGAAGTAAAATAAGCTATTTTTAGCATCCCTGTTGACAATGACCCTGGGCCGGACGGCTTCTCGGCTGCCTTCTTCCAGAATGGCTAGGAGGTCATTAAAACGGATGTGATTGCTAATGCTCAAGAGTTTTTTAGTGGGGCCCCTCCCCTCAAGTCGCTTAAGTCCAACTTTATTACCCTTATTCCCAAGGTTGATACCCCGCTCTATTTTTTAGACTTCCGTCCGATCAGCCTTTGTAATGTTGCGTACAAGAACTGCAGCAAGATTCTTTGTACCCGCCTTTCCCTTCTTCTCCTTTATCTGATCTCTAAGGAACAATGGGCTTTTGTCAAAGGTAGATCGATCATTGAGAATATTGCTCTTACCCAAGAGATGGCTCACTCTCTTGGTAAGAAAAGGAAAGGTGGGAATGTGATTATGAAGTTGGACATGGCTAAGGCTTATGATCGGGTCGAATGGCCTTTTCTAAAGGTTGTTCTCCAAAGGTTCGACTTTCTGAACGTGACGATTGACGTCATCTTAGCATGTGTCTCGCGCTGTTTTTACTCGGTGGTGATGCAGGGCGTTTATGATGGCTTTTTCGAGGCCACCAGAGGTCTAAGGCAAGGAGACCCGTTGTCTCCTATCCTCTTTATACTCTGCTCGGAAGTTCTCAATCGGGGACTGTCGGTGGCTTTTAGAAACCAGAAGATAGGACGGTTCCACACCCCGTGTCAATGCGACCCTGTCACTCACCTTCTCTACGCTGATGACACCATCATCTTTCTGAATGGTATGGAGACTTCGGTCAAGGGCTGCATGGAGTTCCTTGACAGGTTTTGCTTCTGCTCTGGTCAGAAGATCAATGTGGAGAAAAGCTCATTTATGATGCACTCTAAAACCCCGACCACTCTCATCAACACCATTGTTAGGTTCACGGGTTACCATCACAAGGCTAATCATATGACTTACCTTGGCGTTCCCATATGTGATGGGCGGGTTAAAGTTATTTACTTCGATGATCTTCTCACTAAGATCCGCAATAAGATAGCTGGTTGGAAAGCGAATTTTTTAACTCAAGGAGGTAAGCTTATTATGATCAGACACGTCATTACCAGTATGGCCATTTTCCTCCTTTCCACGGTTACGGTCCTTAAGAAAGTGCTCAACATAGCAAGTCGCCTGATTGCCAACTTCTTTTGGGGCTCGTTTGAGGGGAAACCGAAACGCAATTGGGTGTCTTGGGATAACATTTGCACCCCTTTGGTGGAAGGGGACCTAGGAGTGCGTAACCTCAAGGACGTGGTCCGTAGCTTTAAACTCAAAAGTCTCTGGGGGGTTATTGCTAATAGCTCCAACTGGGCTGCCTTTATTCGAGGAAAGTATCGTATAGATATCACCATATTGTCTAGCTATGTTCCCCCCATCACATCGTCTAAATTCTAGAAAGAATGTGCTAGTCTCATCGGTAGTCTTGTGCAGAACAACGCCTGGAAAGTTGGGCAGGGGAATATGAGTTTCTGGCATGAGAATTGGAGCAACATGGGGGTCCTGGCTGATGTCTTTGCTGAGGTAGAACCCCCGGCCCCAATCTCACTTAAGGAAGCTGCCAAAGTCAATTTTAGTATCCCGGGTATGTCGGATGCTATGATTGCTCAGATGCGGATTTGGTACGATTTTCGCCTCAAGTCTGACTCGGATGAACGACTTTGGGCTCCGTCCCCAGATGGTCGGTTCACGGTGAGGTCGGCGTTTTCTCTCCTTTCAAATCAAGCGCCGGCATGCCCCCTTGCCCGACACTACTGGGCGAAATTCCTTCCTAAGAAAATGTCGATTCTCCTTTGGCGCTTCGTTCATAATGTCATCCTAGTTGACGTCCGTATTCAAGATTGTGCCATCAGCTTGGCGTCGGGGTGTCTTTGTTGCGTGCAAAGAAACATTGAATCTGTGGATCACCTATACCTAAGTGGTGAGATCGCAGCCTTCTTATAGGACCGGCTAGCTCATCAATTCGGGATACATCAAACCAACTACAGGGACCTTCGGGAGTTTATTGCAGCTTGGTTTAACGTCGCCCACAGAAAATCTCAGATGGGTAAGCTGGCCACACTTTTCCCGATGGCCATTATGTGGGAGATTTGGTCGGAGCGAAATCGTTGGAGGCAGGATGAATCTCCATCTACAATGGCCGCCATCCTCTACAAAGTATTGCAATGGGTACACAACATCAATCCTCTCCTGAGAATCAGCAACCACAGCCCTGGCATGCTCCTTCATATTCTACGAGTCTGTAAGTTGTCCCCCACTCCGGTTCGTCGCAAGCCACCCTTATTGCTTCGGTGGTCCCATCCTCCCCCGGAGTTCTGTATTCTTAACACAGACGGGGCCTCCTCGTCTCAGGGGGCCGCGGGAGGAGGAGTCATTTGGGATGACCGGGATATCCTGCTGGCAGCTTTCCACAGTTTTTATGGGTCGGGTTCCAACAATCTGGCCGAGACCAGGGCACTGCTGGACAGGCTACTCCTGTGCCAGCAGCTGGGCATCACCAATTTCATAGTCAAGGTCGACTCTAACCTCGTGGTAGGTTGGTATAATCAGAAATGTAATATACCTTGGCATCTCTCTCTCTGGTGGCAGAGGATTAGAGAGCCCACAGGAAATCTGAACATCAATCTCAAATATGTTTATAGAGAACTAAACTCTTCCGTGGACTATATGACCTCCTTAGGTCTCTCGAGTAGATCGAACTGCAGCATCACGACTATTTTTTCAATGCGTCTGGTGGGTTCGGCTTGCCTAGACAGACTAGGAATGCCTTATATCAGATTGGGTTAAGGGGTAGGATGGACCGACAGTCGGACACACTTTTTGAGCATTTTTCTTGTACCCTCATTGTCTCCCGTTTTCTAACGGTAAGGCTGGAGGCCTATGGGTGGCTAGTTCTTTAGGTTTTTTAGAAGGGGCCTCCCTGTCTCCTTTTATAAAGGCTAAGGCTGGAGGTTTCCCTTGTTCTGCATGCATTTGTGTTTGCATCTTGTATTAGGCATAGGGAGGTTAGGCATTATATCCCCCTCCTGTTAGGTCTTTTTTCATATCAATAAATTTCTCCTCGCTCCGCCGAGGTTCCACTAAAAAAAAAGCGANTCACTAAGATCCGCAATAAGATAGCTGGTTAGAAAGCGAATTTTTTAACTCAAGGAGGTAAGCTCATTATGATCAGATACGTCTTTGCCAGTATGGCCATTTTCCTCCTTTCCACGGTTGCGGTCCCTAAGAAATTGTTCAACATAGCAAGTCGCATGATTGCCAACTCCTTTTGGGGCTCGTTTGAGGGGAAACCGAAACGCAATTGGGTGTCTTGGGATAACATTTGCACCCCTTTGGTGGAAGGGGGCCTAGGAGTGCGTAACCTCAAGGACGTGGTCCATAGCTTTAGACTCAATAGTCTCTGGGGGGTTATTGCTAATAGCTCCAACTAGGCTGCCTTTATTTGAGGAAAGTATCGTATGGATATCACCATATTGTCTAGCTATGTTCCCCCCATCACATCGTCTAAATTCTGGAAAGAATGTGCTAGTCTCATCGGTAGTCTTGTGCAGAACTCCGCCTGGAAAGTTGGGCAGGGGAATATGAGTTTCTGGCATGAGAAGAGCAACATGGGGGTCCTGGCTGATGTCTTTGCTGAGGTAGAACCCCCAGCCCCGATCTCGCTTAAGGAAGCTGCCGAAGTCAATTTCAGTATCCCGGGTATGTCGAATGCTATGATCGCTCAAATGCGGATTTGGTACGATTTCCGCCTCAAGTCTGACTCGAATGAATGACTTTGGGCTCCCTCCCCAGATGGTCGGTTCACGGTGAAGTCGGCGTTTTCTCTCCTTTTAAATCAGGCACCGACATGCCCCCTTGCTCGACACTACTGGGCGAAATTCCTTCCTAAGAAAATGTCGGTTCTCCTTTGGCGC
Source organism: Macleaya cordata (assembly GCA_002174775.1). Lineage (NCBI taxonomy): Eukaryota > Viridiplantae > Streptophyta > Magnoliopsida > Ranunculales > Papaveraceae > Macleaya > Macleaya cordata. Next base: position 17,234 of record MVGT01004058.1, read on the forward strand.
TTCCTTCATAATGCGATCCTGGTGGACGTCCGTATCCAAGATTGTGCCATCAGCTTGGCGTCGGGGTGTCTCTATTATGTGCATAGGAACATTGAATCTATGGATCACCTATACCTAAGTGGTGAGATCGCGGCCTTCTTATAAGACCGGCTAGCTCATCTATTCGGGATACATCGGACTAACTATAGGGACCTTCGGGAGTTTATTGCAGCTTGGTTTAACGTCGCCCACAGAAAGTCTCAGATGGGTAAACTGGCCACACTTTTCCCGATGGCCATTATGTGGGAGATTTTATCGGAGCGAAATCGTTGGAGGCAGGATGAATCTCCATCCACAATGGCCGCCATCCTCTATAAGGTATTGCAATGGGTACACAACATCAATCTTCTCCTAAGATTTAGCAACCACAGCCCTGGCTTCACATTCTACGAGTCTGTAAGTTGTCCCCCACTCCGGTTCGTCGCAAGCCACCCTTATTGCTTCGGTGGTCCCGTCCTCCCCTGGGGTTCTGTATTCTTAACACAGACGGGGCCTCCTCCTCTCAAGGGGCCGCGGGAGGAGGAGTCATCCGGGATGACCGGGGTATCCTGCTGGCAGCTTTCCACAGTTTTTATGGGTCGGGTTCCAACAATCTGGCCAAGACTAGGGCGCTGCTGGACGGGCTACTCTTGTGCCAGCAGCTGGGTATCACCAATTTCATAGTTAAGGTCGACTCTAACCTCGTGGCAGGTTGGTATGTAACATACCTTGGCATCTCTCTCTGGTGGCAGAGGATTAGAGAGCCCACAGGAAAACTGAACATCAATCTCAAACATGTTTATAGAGAACTAAACTCTTCCGCGGACTGTATAGCCTCCTTAGGTCTCTCGAGTAGATCGAACTGCAGTATCACGAATGATTTTCCAATGCGTCTGGTGGGTTTGGCTTGCCTAGACAGACTAGGAATGCCTTATATCAGATTGAGTTAAGGGGCAGGATGGACCGACAGTCGGACACACTTTTTGAGCATTTTTCTTGTACCCTCCTTGTCCCCCGTTTTCTAACGGTAAGGCTGGAGGCCTATGGGGTGGCTAGTTCTTTGGGTTTTTTAGAAGGGGCCTCCCTGTCCCCTTTTATAAAGGTTAAGGCTGGAGGTTTCCCTTATTCTGCATGCATTTGTGTTTGCATCTTGTATTACGCATGAGGAGGTTAGGCATTATGTCCCCCTCCTGTTAGGTTTTTTTCATATCAATAAATTTCCCCTCGCTCCGCCGAGGTTCCAGAAAAAAAAAATGATTATCAACATGTACTCAGTATAGTACTCAACATAGAAGTAGAACTGATGAAATGAATGCATTAGAAGAAAGTGATTTTATGGGCAACAAAGGATCCCTGGACGTGTTTGGATGTNAGTGTTGAAGCCTCAAAGGATAGATTCCAACATTTAAACCTTAGTTGTTAACCCTTGTAGGATGGATTGAAAGAAAAATATATATTTTTTTCTTTCATGCATGTTTGGGAGTTGAGACTTATTTCTCTCCAAGACTCCCACGACTTCCACATCAGGTGGAGTCCGCTAACTTATCTCTTGAATAAGTATTTTGACTTTTCAAAATTGAAACCTCCACTTGCAATTCACCAAATGTTGGGTTATCTTAACTCAAATCCACAAATAATTTTTATGGGTATTACTTCTCTTCCCCCTCAAAAAAATTTTGTCCCGAAATTTAAAACTTAGAGTTGGTTTAAGTCAAGTACCTGTAAACAGTTCCAGATACTTTTATCTCATTGTAGATTCCAACTCCCATGTTACCTCTTTTGAATTTTGGTGTTGCCACTGTACTTTCACGTATAGAATCATCTTGTTACGTAATTCTTGTACCTTGGTGTCCAAAATATGTAAAGGCTTCACTTCATTTGTGGCTTTCTCACTTAATTGAACTTCTTGCCAATTAATGTTATGAGAGGGGTCCACATTGTATTTTCGTAGCATAGATACATAAAACACATTGTAGATGATGCCAGCCAATCGTGGCGGTAGTGAGAGTTTATAAGCGACTTCTCCAATCCTTTCCAAGATTTGAAAAAGTCTAATGTATCTAGGTGAAAGCTTCCATTTCTTCCCAAATAGATTGATTCTAGATCTAGGGCTAACTTTCAAGAACATATACTCGCCTTTTTAAAAGACAAGTAGCCTCCTCCGATTGTCAGTATAACTCTTATGTCGACTCTGAGCTGCCAGTAAACGTTCATTGATGTAGAACTGTGAATTTTCATCCAATCCCCACCGCTCTCCACCTTAAAAAATGGAGGAGTAGAAAAACAGACAAAGATTCTCCTACGAGGGGGAAATATGAAGATAAAGAGTCGCCACCTAATTAAATGGGAATCAGGACCCGAAATTTAGAAAAATCACCTATTCCTAAATTTTTCAGAAAATATAGCTATCCATGAATAGTTTCCCTTCAGAGATCTAAGGTAAGGGAATCCAGTACAGGCCGAGAATGTGTTAAGCACCCGACAACTACCCGATTGTTAAATCGGCCTCTACTTCATGGCTAAAGGGATTTTTGAGTGATTTATGATCTATCTAAGAAAGAGTTTGTACATAAAAATTAAGTCCAAAACCCTCTAAATCTATGTTTCATGCATATAAAAGTTTTGGGGCAAAGTAGCAAAAGATGAAACAAATGTCTCTAATTTGACATGTATCAAATGAAAGTTACATGTACAGATTCTTTCGCACATGTACCAGTCAATAAGTCATACGGGTATATTCGTACGAGACAAAGATAAGCGTATATATTTCTTTATATGTGTAAGCAAATAATTCATACATGTTCATGTAATTTGAATGAAACACCGTGATATATGCATATTCTTGTGCAAGCATATAATCAAAATGCAATACTTGATTATTTCTGCCAATTATGCAATAGGGTGACACGTGTATATTCTTATACACATATACAAATTATCTAGATTTATATTTTAAGTTGATTTCTTATGACATGTATGTATTATTGCATACACATTCAAGAAAGTTTTGAAAATATCCCTTTTAAGGGACCTAATTGGATACGATCCAAGAACTGATTTTTGGTGAGAATTTTCTCCTCTCTATTGGGATCATCCTCACAAAAAGTCAGCCTATTCTGAACCTTCTCACCCATAAAAAATTGTCTAGAAGTCTTCACAATTTCCAATCAATTTTGATAAGATTAGAAGTTTTAAAAGGGACTGATTTGTAAAGATGATCTATATGGTGAGGAGAACATCCTCACAAAAAAAAATCAGCCCTTAAATCGTATGTGGCATCCTTTTAAGAGTTTACTAATAACTGTGTTCGGAATAAATTGTTTCCATTATAGTTGAAAACTAAACACAAAAACTATTGAGGTTCCGAGACACATGAACTATGAAAAATTTGCCTTAATTTGCCAAATTTTTTAGGCACATTGGTTTGGGCGTTTTGGCTACACAATAATTTTGGGGACATCTCTTTGGACACACTTAGCATAGGACCCATATGAAGATGATCAAGGGTTGATTTAGGTGGGGATCTTACCATGCAGATCAAAAATTGATTAGAAATCAATGTTAAAAAAGGTATTTCAACATTTGCTGATTTTTAACAGTAGATTTGTAGGGGTTAGATGTTTTAGAACTTGCTGATTTTTGGAGAAGATAATCTTGATGATAAAGAGATCATTTTCACCAAATATTAGCCCATGGACCATTTCCATGTGGACCTAAGTGCTAAGTGTGTTCAAAGAGATTTTCCTAACGTGTGCCCCTTGCAATACGCCTTGCTTAAAACCAAAACTGAACATCAAAACTAAACAACAACTATTTTGATGTTAACACATAATTGCAAGATAAAATAACTACAAGGTGGAAACTAACCTAGAAATTAAATGACATTAAAGGTTTGGTTCTACCATTCTTTTTTCTTCTGGATTTAGCGTGTTTTCTCTCACTTTATTTTCAACTTCTTTCCACATTCACGTGATTCGAAATCTCGACAGTTGAAGAACGATAAGAAATGGAAGGGCGTTGCTTAGGATGGAGGTTAGGATAGTTTAAGTCAAAATGATTTGATTCCACTTTTGGTTGCCTATAAAAAAAAATTGTTTTAGAAAATGTAAAACAAAATCCCTGTAAAAAAGGTCATTATGATTTTAGTCCTTATTTTTTATAAATTAGTCCTTACTTTTATGACTTTTATGTCCAAAAGTAGGGACTAAATTTATAAAACAAGGACTAAAATCATAATGCTTTTTTTTACAGGGACTTTTTTTCCAAAATCGCTAAATATTTTATTTGTACTTCCCTAAAGCCAAAATATATTTGGGGTGGCTGCCTAAAACCATCGGGTGCCTAAATAAGAAAATATTAATTAGTTGCCTATAAAATTTCCATTTCAATAACCGGGCTTGAAGTGTAATTAGATCAATTTGGGGGACGAGATCCAGGCTTAATTGAGGGTTCCTCCCCGGGTGTGGTCCGTCATGTTGATGAGATTGAAGCAAACAGGCCCCATACACCTAGGACAACTTAGCATTAGTTGATAAGCATAACAAATACGCGTTTTTTTTTTGTGACAAGAAAAAATCACACTATTAGATTAAATACATATCAGAGTTCAGTTATTTATACAAAAAACCTAGGAGGTTTTCCAACCCAGACTGCCAGGCAGGCTATAGTGTCAGATCAGTCTCGAGCTAACTCAGCTAGCAACACAGTTGACATATTCGCCCTTTTATTTAAATAACAGCACCCATAAATAGCAAAGACTTATAATAAAGTTATACAGTCATCCATAATACTATGATCCTCCCATTTTTTACAACAAGATGGGGAGATAATGGACTGAATCACTCATCGACGATGATCGCCTTCAAACACTGGATTTCTAATGTGGAGTTCAGTCGATATGACCGCCTTCAAACACTGGATTTCTAATGTGGAGTTCAGTCGTCCATTTTATAGCTAGCATACCAAAAAGGCAATACTTATGCTTGTGCTACATCCCGGACTGAGATGGGGATTGCCTTAGCTCCTTTGAAATTACTTGCACAGTCTCGAATAACCAATCCAATGCCTGAAATTTTGTTATTATCAGGATGAAAGGAAACATCTATATTATTTTTGAATTGACAATAAGAAGATGGAGTCCATTGAGAGAAATTAAGGGTGAATTAGTAAGCCTATTAGGACAAGGGTTAATTTTATCTGTGTTAGAGTGAGAGTTGTTACAGTACATTGGTGATCCCTATTTACATTTTCATATATGGGTAGAAGAACTACTCCAGGAGTGTAAATAAGCAAGGGCTTCCTTAGCAGTACTAGCCTAGGATTGAGAATTTTGTTTCAAAAATTTTGGGTACACCTATCTTTCTAAACGAACCAAGTAGTGGCCAAGGATACTGATGAATGCCACGACATATTTTAGAGTCTCATCAAGAGAGGATTCACTCTCTAAAGGAGTTAGCTTGAAATAGAGAGTGTTTGAAGTATTAAGAGCAATCAAGAACTTAGGAGCAGAAAAAGTGCCTGGGCCATATGATTATCCCATTATGTTCTTCAAGAAATGCTGGTCATTCATCAAAAACGACGTTATGGTAGTTGTAGAGGAATTCTTTGAGCAAGATGCTATTGACCTTAGACACAACTCTAAAGGTGTCAATTGGGCCATGCCGCCCAGGCACGGCACGGCCCAACACGGCCACGTGGTGGCCCAGCCCATCCCATTTCGTGCCTGGGCTGGCACAGCCCATTGGCTGGGCCGTGCTGGGCAGGCCTCTTGAGCCCAGTAGCACGATTTTGGGACCCACACCCCTTGCCTCCCCCACCTTCCTACAACTAAAAAATAGCTTTTTTTAGGGTTATTTTTGTCATATATATTTTTGGGCTTTTCCTATAAAAACCAAACACCCTCAACTCATTTTTTTCACAACAAATCTCCAACTCTTCATTATTCGTTTTTTCTATATTCTACAACTTCGAAAATATAGATCCGAACGAGCCTATTCAAAGGCAAGGGAGAATTAGAAAACGACCATTCGCAGAATGGGAGCATTTTACATTAGAAAAAAAGGCTAATAAAATGGAGTCTAGAAGACCGAGTGGTATGTAACATTTGTAAATCAAATTTTGTTAAAACATTCTCATGTGACACTCACCCCTCAAATGACACATTGCGAAATACAAGGCTTGCAAGCCCAAAAGGCAAGATGCGAATTCTTCAACGTCAAATGACCAAGGACAAGTTGATACACCGCTGACGCCAGAGTCTTGATTGGCGGATTCATATTGATACTCAATTTAAAAAATTTATTAAGAAATAAAGTTGATTAGTTGATTTTATCCTAACTTGGTGTTCTAATTTAAAAATTTTAATGGTTTACATAATTTATTTAAGTTGTTAATGTAATTTTTAAGATTTTAAAATATTTTTATACAAAAAGTGTTTAATAATTAGAAATTTACTAAATATTATATAAATGAATAAAACTTAAACAAAGAAAAATAAAAAAAAAAACAAAAAAAATGTATTTTACTGATATTGGCCCGTTGAGGCACGACGAGCTAGCCCGTTGGGCGGCCCGTCAAAATTCCAAAAAAAAAGGGGGAGATTTTTAACGGCCCACAGTACATTGGGCTGACACGGCCCAGCATGAGATCTTAGCGTCCTGGGCCAGTGGGCCGTGTTGAAACCTTGGCCATAGAAGAAGCTGCTTCATTAAGGGCCCATTTGGTTCGCGATCGAAAAACTTGTTTTCAAAAACTAATTTACACTTGAACTAAACTATATATTGTATCACATCTAAAATTGCATTTTCACTTTACTATAAAATCTTATATGATTTCATTGAAAACACATAAAACAACTTTTTTTTGTTTTACAAAATCCTACATGAATTTATTGTAAATCCTAAAATAGTTTTGGATGTAGTACAAGATGTATATTATTATACGTGTAAATTAGTTTTTGAAAATAAGTTTTTGGATCACGAACCAAACGGGCCCTAATTGTTTCTTCTTGAATGAAATCATCTGGTTGCATCTGTATAAAAATATATAGTTCAAGGAATCCATTATGTATGCAAGAAAAACAAATGATATGATGTACAAAACAAGGGAAAAACATGTAACGAAATCTAGATGATATGATGTACAAAACTAGGGAATAATAAATTATGAAATCTGGTTTCGTTTGTAAACAAATAAGGTACCTGGATTTTGTGATTCTTAAGCAATGGATGGTCGAAAGCTGGTTGTTTGAGGATGTCTATGCAATCGAATATATCACCAATTTTAGTCTGTCAATTATATATAGAGAGAGAGAAAAAAAAGAAAAAGACAAAGTTACTTCCATTATCAATGTAATCAAAACAATAACCTTAATCATGTAGGAACATTAATAAGCATGTTTAACTAAGCATGATATCAAATTATAAACTACATGAGTTATGAGTAAAAGGAGAAGCCATCGATATAGCTTACACGAATGGTCTTGATTGGAGGCTTATTGAGGATTTTGAGTTGTCTTTCCAACTCCATATCCTCTTCTTTTGATAAACTTCTTCCTTCTGCTCCATAGGAGCTCTTATCGCTCAAAAACAAGACTACAACTACTGCTAACAATGTTATCAGATCCTTAAAATCCATACTTTAAAACCCAAATGGCTGCAATGGAAAATAGAGTACCTATTCTGGAACCCAAGTTGTAGAATGATAATGAAAATGCCTACATAGTAATACCTATTTATACAGAAATTTTTTTGAGAGTGGCTTAGCTGTGGCATTTGTATACATAACTATTTTAGAGTGTGGCTGAGCTGTGCTATTTTGCAGATATATTTGAGATTGCCGCTGAGATGTGGTATTTATGGACAGATTTATTTGAGATTTATTGCCGCTGTTGTGCTTGTATAGAATATATTAGAGTGTAGCTGATCTTTTGTAGCAAATTTAGTCCCTAATAGCCATGAATCATGACAAGTATTCACATAGCAAATTTGTTAGGCTGATGGATTTCCTATTTTGAAGATTTATTTGAGATTGCAGCTGAGATATGGTATTTATGTAAAGATTTATTTGAGATTACGGCTGAGCTGTCGTGCTTATATGGAAATACATTAGTGTGGCTGACCTGTTCTAGTAAAGTTAGTCCTTAATAGTCATGAATCATGACAAGTATTCACATAAGCAAATTTTTTAGGCTGATGGAATTCTAACCGATGAAACTTTAGACTTTAAAACTTAGCTTTGGTGGAGAATAACATGTCAATCCATGTCAGCAAAATAAAACAATATAAAGAGCGCAAAATGGGAAAACCAAAACAGAGAAAAACCGGTTTTGCAGAGGAAGAGCGATGCTTAGTTAATGGGACCTAAATCTTCGCAGTTACGACTTACGAGTGACGTTTAGTCAGTTCTTTAGTTTTTCTTTATTGTCTTGGTGATCTGTAAAATTGTAGAGGCAGTGTTTTAGATTTCTACTTGGATTGAAGTGCCTAAATTTCAACTTTCAAACAGGGGATTTATATGATTATGAAACTTATTTTCTTTTCGAAAAGCCAGGTATTTTGAGGTGGATTGATCCAATTGTAACACTTTCTAGAGGGTAAGATATTATCTAACCATAAATTGATTTCTAGACTGAAGCCGATTCCTCTTAACAACTTGTTTTAACAGCTCGAACAGCACCCCTATCTTTTATCAAGTGAGGTATGGGCCGAACTCGCATAACAATCCCTTTCTATTTAACCCTAAATAAACTTTGAGAACCACACTGTAACGATTCTATCTCCCCTACCAAAATTATAAATTCACACAATTCTATCTCCTCTGTAAACATAAGGAGAACTCATTAAACATCTTTAAACGAGCTAAGTCTGTTCCCATACAAAAAGAGAGCTTACTAATTTGTAGACCATCATGGTAGTATCAAATTCACTATATATAACTAAAAAATTGAAGAACATGAAACTTTGGGAATAAAAGCAGAGAAGGAAAAATTAGTCCAGATACAAGGTTATATATACCTTCAGCATGTCAGAAAATGTTGCATAAAAATGTGCAAGGGTGTGGGAGCTGCCCATATCCACCTCACCAAATTGGTTTCTCACCTTGAACAATGAATGCATTCTATTGAAGCTCAAGGTGCTCGAGTAAAATGATCACTAGAAATCAACATAAAGAAATTCCAAAATGTATAGAGAGATGTTAGAGGAAAAAAGAAATTAAGTCAACCAATAGCTTGGGTCCTTAACTTCCTTTACAGTATAAAAACAAAGTAGCTTGGGTCCTTAACTCCAGAGATGCCATTAGCAGATCTATAGAAAAGTGTGATCTTGCATTTCTTAATTTAATAAAAAAGTGTCACAAATCATTCAATATTCAATAGTCGAAGCACCAGAGTTTAGGATAAGGTTTATAGAAACCTGCTTTTGGTATCAAGAAGGTTTTAGAGGCTGTAATAAAGGCTTTAAAAATTTGATAGAGTTCAAATGCAGGCTATGCTAGAGAGACCAATGCTAATAGATCATTCACCAAGAAGCATCCCAAACCAATGTTGCAAATGAAACCAATGCAACATGATCTAGAAACCAAGCAGGATAAATTGACAAGAAACGAAATTAAGGTATGCAATTTGATCAAATATTTACAAAATTCTAACATAGCTGAGCATCATAATGCGCTACATAAATAAGAAACACCAAAATAGAGCATATCGTCTTATTGATCATCAAATCATAAATAAATATCTACAACCAAGAGCATAACCATGCTTACGTGCTCTTTGAAATAAGCAATAGCTCTATGAGTTCACATTTCAAAAAATATTAACTTGATCTTTAAATTAGAAAAGAATCTCTTAAAACAAATACTATTTAGTTAATTTTTTTTAAGAAGTCTTTTAAAACAAATATTAACTTGAACTTTGTATTAGAAAAGTTTAAAAATAGTTTATAAGCTGAAATTTGTTCAATTAATCTAATTTCACTTATTAATATAATTAAGGATTTAATTCAATGCCAATGCTACTGCTGGCTATGGGGTTCGAACCCATGCGCACTCATGTGCAGAAGATTTAAGTCTTCCCCCCTTGACCTCTCGGGCAAACCAGCTTCTTTCAGACTTTTTTACAAACACCTAGAATGCATGATAATATACGCTTTATTCCAATTTCTCCTTCTTTAACATTTGCTTCAATTGTACATGACATCTTAAAAAACAAAAAATACCCTCAAACCAATTTGCGCAAAACATCAATCCAAACATCAATATATGTTCAGTTTCTCATCCTACATGTTTTTTATCCAAACAAAAGTAAAAAATCTTAATCCTACATAACAGGAATACTACCTCATATTTGATGAAAGAAATAATAAGTACCAGAATAGGTAATTGAAAAAATACGTTTCAAATTTCATCTAATTTTTCAGGTTGCAATCTTCAATTCTGCAAAACTGATTTTTAAGGTTTGGGGTTGTTGAACTTAAAACAATTCCTTTCAGTAAGTAAACACCTCTATCGTTTGTCTGTAGCCCAACATCTCTAACTTCCTTAATTACACTGTTGTTCATCAGTTTCAAAGCGAGATTGGAGAAGACAAAAGTTTAGAGAGAGAAAGTTGTGATGAATGGAGTGGAGGAGAAGAAGACGATGAGAGTGCGAAAACCAACATTTTTATTATCCTCAGGGCATCCACAGTCGTGTAAAAATCAGGCTAAATATGCAAAAAGTGTTACACCGTGAGGTACTGTAAACCCGCAAATGAACCCTACAAGTCGCTCAGCTAAGTCAAATTTGGCAGTCTCCATACTGAATCTTCAGATTTTCGGCTAGGCGGCTGGGGGGCGAGGCGTCTGGTATTGGGCAGGTGGGAGGGGGAGCGTTTGATATCAAACGACCCAGGGGGTGGGCGTCTGATGTTAGACAACGTAGTGTGTTTTATGAAAAAAAAATAGTAAAAAAGTGAAAAAAGGACACGTTCGGTATTTTTTAAAAAAAATCCTTTTCCAAAATGCCAGGCGCCCCTCAGGGACACCTCCTGGCATTATTTGAAAAGATTTTTTTTTAAATACCGCTTGTGTCCCCAATTTAGTTTTTTATTAATTTTTTTTAGAGTAACCTTAAAACCCACCAATGTTCAACTCTTAAATATATGACCTTGTGACCGTTGTGGATGGCCTAAGGGTGCCAATGGAGGATTCTATGGGGCGACAATTTGCTCTCCTTACATAGCTTTCATATTTCAACCTAACGTTTTACTAAATCAACACAATTTTTAACAACTTTTAACGGATTATTTGGCATGCCATTGTAGAAACATTAATACCTTTTGGACCGTCCATTATACAAAAGTGGTGTCAGATGCTTATGTGGCGGGGTCGGACCCATCACTTTTCCCTCTTAAAAGTGTTTTGGAAGTAGTTTCTAATTTACATGGTAGTGGGACCCATCCTGCCACATAAGCATCGGGCAGCCCCCATAATCTTAGTGGCAGACTCATTAGGTTGGACTTGGGCAATAATAATTGACCCCAAAAAGTTGTTGGCAGGCGCAAGCCCCCAAAGTAGTCAAATCCTTCTTAGAGAGAGCAAGAGAGAGAAGATGAAGATGGAGATCAAGATTGGGTTGATTTTTTTCAATGATTGGAGAGAAACTAGAGAGAGAAAGAAAGAGAATAAGGGAGAAAAGGAAAGAAGAAGAAAGAGGGCAGGTTTATAGAATTGGGTTTTGAGATGGTCAACCTCATTTGACGGAATTGAGGGTGCCAATCAGATTAAGAGCTGCCGTTAATAATAAAGGCAATTTCCTAGGGTGCCTATAATCGGGGCCTGCTAATAAGATTATGGGGGGCACCTTTTAAAACGACCCATTTTGTGATACAAGCCATTTTATGTTATCGAGTGTATGGAACAGACAATTATTATATTGATCTAGTAAAAAGTTGTATTGGCACAATTATTTCCTTATGGGTGAGCCTAGTTGGATGTAATATTTCTATCCTTACTTAAAATAGAGGTTTGGACACAACTTATACATCTCAATTTGCACCCCAATAAATAAATAATTAAAGACCAAAATACCCTTAAAAGCCTTATGAAAGTATCAAAAAGAACAAAAAGAAGTCCAAAACATAGTGATTGTCGGTTTTTGCATCAATGGAGTTTAAATCTCAACAATATGGCAGTCCATTACAAATGGAGCGAACAAGGGTTGAACTTTTAATAAAATAAGGTGCAATATTGAATATATATTACTTTCGTGTATTTTTCTTCTTTTCTTGTTAACTCTGTGATTTTTTTCTTTTTATTAATTTAGGAACTAAACTTTGAAGATATTGGATTAATGAACCAGCCTCAAATAAATTCTTCTAACGTCCCAAACGGATTTTCATTACTAAAAGAATAAGAAAGCTAAGATGGCAAATGAAGATGCTATGACAGAAGCTGCAGAAATAGTAGAGAAATACTGGATAATGAATATTGTCTAATATTGAGCAGAAGAGAATATCAATAGGTACAAAACACAGAAGCCAAACAAACTCTATTTATGAAGCGCAAAAGACTACCCCAGGAGCAACATAATTTTGGGTTCCACATACAGTTTGAAGCAGCTCATCTTCCTGCATTATCAGAAATGTTAATGATATGTGCGTAATTATGACATGGAGGGACATGAAAGGGGGATTGTGCACATATCAGTTAATCAAGTTCTTTTCTAGTTTTCTGTGTGTGATAAACTAAGTAATCTGTGATAAACTAAGTAAATCATGAGAGAACCTACAAAAAGAGAAAGGAAAGTATGACTTAACGGATCTTTTACCGACCAAAAAAAAAAGAAGTATGACTTAACGGTCAGAAGAGTTTTTACAGCAACCTGACTACCCTTGGGCAAGCCCCTTCTGAATCTCCTTCCTTTGTGTTCTTTCTTCCCTAACCCAGTTATTGATCCCTGTCATACAACAAAACAAGAACAGAGAAGAAAATGTTGAATCATCTATGACTAGAATAAAGGTTAGACCTTGGGGGTTTCTTATTATCATGTAAATACTAAATAGTAAGGTGAGAAGAAACTCATTGTTTGCAAAGAAATCAATTTGATCAGCTAAAAAGAATTTTCTTGATACTATTATTAAAACTATAAATTCCGGCGGCTCAGACCAATTTTAACAGCTCTATAATTTCCTTATTCAGGTACATGTAGTAGTTAGCTTGAATATCAATTAAAGATTGCCTAGTCATCCATCATTTGAATGTCAATGAACCTAGAATAACATCTTTTACCAAATTTAGGTTATGGTGAATTGACTTCTCTAAAATGTTAGATAAGGAAATTTTGTTGAGCATTTGATTCCTGAAGCCTGATCCATAAAAGAAATAATAAAGTTCAAATTGCACGTGTGAAGCTAATATCTTCAGATTTATTAAGTTTGAGGGTGTCCAACTCAAAACCAATTGGCAATGAATGGTGTGACCCCCTCACGTGTGGCGTTCTTTTTG
>MVGT01004059.1:5408-30771 GCA_002174775.1 Macleaya cordata
GGTTGGTTCTTCTCAATGTTTCATATTACAACCTTGAATGACTTCTTTTTCTAAAATCTTACTATTAGTAAAGAAAAAAAATTAACCTCATATTTTTAACATCCATTTGGAACCATTTGGTTTACCATTGAACTATCGACCACTGTTACGGTTGAAGATTTGTAAGCCACAAATTTTTGAAGAGAAGAAATAAATAAGTACTTTGCTTACATAAATTGGGCCAAGTTATAAACTGAATAACATTCTTGATCATTCTCTTCATCAAATATATATACTAAAAAAATAAGTACGAAAAAAAGCTCTACCAAGAAACCTAGATGAGAAAAGAAAAAAATCCATAACATAAAAAAAATTAGAAAGTTACCGTGGAGGTTGTCGTCGCATCTGTTATCAGAATTTATCAAAATCTCACTATGCATTTGATGAAACTCAGAATCTCCTACAATGACAGAAATTCTAAATCAGAAAACATCTTTCACTCTTACAAATAAAACAGACCAAATGTAAAACCACTAAAAAAAATTAGTAACTTTGTAGCAGATAACGAAGAAATTCCAGAGAGTAAGAGCAAGTAATACCTCATAATCATCAATAAGTCCAGCAACAAACGCTTTCTATCAGCTAGAAATAACTTAATGATTCCCGACCAAATGTCAGCAAAGATTAGGATTTTCACAAATCTCGTTCCTTTCTGCAACAACAATTCATGTGGATACCTCAAATTCTGGAAGGGAAGTAGTATTCGAAAAATTAAACAACACCCAAGAATAAAAAAAGAGAAAAAAATAAAACCCTCGAATTCAAAAGTTAAAAAACGCCCATTTCTATATCGAAATCGAATAAACAAAAGACTACTACCAGCAGAAACATACATTTAAACTTGTATAATAAAAGAAAAACAAAAACAAATAATAATTATAAAAATAAGAATAAAATCTAGAAATACAAAAGCCTATGATGATCTATCTAAACCTACAAAACTATAAATACATCATCTCTAAAATTTGTACATCATGTTTTATGTAATTATTCCCAAATAAAAATACTTTGAAATTTGATTTGAGCTGATTTTTTACTTAGTTACATAATATTTGTCTGCATTTGAGCGGGATACCATATGCTAGAATGGTTTCCCCAATGGAGATCGTTGGGTTGAAATCCTATAAAAATATTATTCTCCAATATAAAATGCGGCCTTTATCTAAATCTCGGTTTTATCAGTTACCTAGGGCTAGTTGAGCCTTAAAAAAAAAAAAAAAAACCACAAAAAAAAAAAGTATAGAACACAATTTTGAATGTCACAGGACATGATCAATTGCTGTTGTTTCTTGTGATTTTTAGGTTAAACTAAAACCTAAGGTCAGTAAAAATCAATTCAAAGTAAAACTTAAACCCCCTAAACCAAAACCCAAACCTCAAAAAGATGAGGAAGTTTCGACAGAGAGGTGAGAGGGAGATCTGGAGAGGGGGCAGGAGAGAGGAAGATTCGAGAGAGAGGGAGAGGACGAAGATGAAGATGTAAAGGGAGAGAGAGAGGAAGATTAGTTACCTTTGGTTGATGTCGGTGGAAGGAGGGAGAGAACTTCGGCAGATCTGCCGGTGGCGGTGTACCGGTGTGCACAATATCTCTATCACCTGCGAGCCCAGTTCAGAGTCGACAGTAAAAAAAGCTTCTATCGGAAATGAAATAAGTTGGTTTATTTATGGCGGCAAGCAGAGCATTAGTATGAAGATCGATGCTTCATATCAATAAGGCAGGACTGTACTTTTGAGTTTGAGATTTGAGAAAGAGGAGAAGAGAGGGTTAACAGAGAGAGAGGAGAAAGGGGGGCAGGCAGAGAGATTGGAGTAGAGAGAAATCGAGAGAGAGAGGGCAGGGGAGGAGAAGAGACAGAGGGAACAAAGTTGTCTTAATAGCTTATGTAAAGGACAAATTTGCCCCCCGTCCTGAATTGTATTATAGATATATATATATATATATATATATAATATTAATAATAATAACACAACATTGGGTTGAAACCCCTCTTTGAGAGGATGGACTTCTTTTGAGTTGTAAGCACCGTCCCTCTTTTTTTGCGTTTTGTAAGGAAGGTAGTTTTTGTTTTTAAACAACAAAGTTTTCATACCTAAACTACTCCTCCATTTGTTTAAAGTGTGGAGTCTATCTGATTTTGCTTGTGGAGAGTGGTGACGTTGAGGAAAGAGAAAATAATATTTTTAGAAATTCAAATTGCTATAACTTTTAATCTACAAATCAATTTTTGATAAAATTTATATTTTTTGAAATCATTTTTCAAGATCTTCAAACTGAGATCAGACAACACTACCAAATTCAAAGAAGAAAAAACTTCGTAATTGGACTATGTAAACAGATTGCAAATATAAAAACCTATGCAAGTTGTAATTTGCATATTTTGCATACTTTTGAGCATCTGCACTTTTCTAAACCTCTATGCAAACACTTTGCATTATAAAAAAAAATTTAGAAATTACTTTTGCAACTATGCAAATTATAATTTGCATAGACTATTTTGTACACTTTTGAGCATCTACACTTTTCTAAGCATATATGCAAACGGATTCCATAATAAAAAGTCAAGAAATTACTTTTGCAACTATGCAAATTATAATTTGCATACAATTATTTGAGTTTTTAGCTTTGTAAATGGGTTTTTTTTTTCAGTATAGGGTTTTTTTTTTGTCTTTTTACATCTGATTTATATTTTAAAAGTTATGGCCATTTTTATGATAAAATTTGTTAAATGGGGTTTGCTAACGTGCACCACCATTATTCAGTATAGGGATTTTTTGTATTTTTACACCGCGCTAACTTGTGCCGATGACTGTCCCTGTATAAAAAAAGCTTGTCCTCCCCGCCATTTTTTTCCCATGCAAAGGTTTATATCACTCATATTCCGTAATAATAAACTGGCGTAGTGGAGAAACTTTCGCTATTCAAGGAGTCATTATAATGCTTCTGACAAAACTGCACAGGATGAAAAATCAAAGGATTTAACCAGTCTTACCGGGGTACAATTCGATAAACCACAATATCTACTCTCAAATCTTTCTCAATGGAACACTCACATCTATTTGATCTCTTAAGTATTCAATCTCCATTTCCTTTAAAAACATCATAAGGAGTTGTCTAATAATTGATGAGCAAGGACACACCCACCTCCTGTTACGTTTCAACGACCTATCAAATGCAACAGGTGCCTTCCATGTGTTTTATTATTAGTTTCCTCATTAAAAGCAAGAAACATTGCTTTGCTCATTTGAGGAGGCTAACCACATGGAACTTCTACTTAAAATTATACTATTTTTTTTTTCCAAACTTTTAACTCTTTCGTGATCCAGGCCTTAATGGAAAGGTGTTCTCGAGGTCGATTATGTTTTAAAAAGTTTACTTGATTTGCTTACTAAATGAACTCTATATGGTGTTATCAGCATACAGGTACCTAATCCATTGTTTGCAAACACACGAGAATCTACTGAAACTTCTGCGTTGTAATGTAAGGAACAAGCCAAACCAGCATAAAGAATACACGCAGTTGTCCAAGGAGTGGATTAAACATTTGAAGTTTAATCCATGAATACAATACGACTAATATGTATGTATCCAAATAACTTAGATGTTTTTCCATTTTATAAATTGCAAACTGTTTTATATCATTATTTAATATATGAACATTATATGGTGTGAACAGTATACAGGTACCTTACATATTGCCTACAAACAATGGGGATGCTACTGAAATTTCTGTGGAAGAAGGAACATGTGCAAGGTTGCACGACACCTTGTAATAGTAAGTCTTTCACATTTCCTCGAAATGTTTCACAAAAATTATACATAAGTGATCATATTCCTTTTTTTAGTACTATTTTGTACACCCACAGTGTACATTACCGACAATCCCAACCCTTTTTTTTTTTTGGAAAGGTTAAGATTGTATTCAAAGGAGTGCTGAGAAGGCATTCAAAGCATTACAAGAGACAAAGTAACCCACCAAGAAATAGAGAGAAACAAAAACCAGAGAAATTACAGACACATGTCCCAACTGACCATGAAACTATCAAAGTTAAGATAACGAAAACAAGATTGAAGAGAACAGCTTTGACTGAAACAATTATTTGCTCCCAACCTTTCTCTTTCCCTTCGAAAACACGCAAATTTCTTTCTTCCCAAATTATCGTCCAAATAGCAAAGGGGAGGCAAACATTAAAAAATTCTTAACCCACAATCCCAACCCTCTAATGTAAGGTGTTAGTATCGAGTTTTGGGATGTTATACAATCAAACTAATATACTTTTGCATGTTAACACGCAATGTCTAGGGTTTTGTGGAATTAGAGGTGGCAAAAGATGACACTACCCTAACTTAACCCATCAAGCCTTATCCTAATTCGACCCGTTAGTTAAACAAGTTAAGGTTATGGTGGAACATTTTTTCCCGTTGCCCTTTTAACCCTATTAGGGTTAGGGTCGACCATCATGTCAAACTAATCTAGGTTAAGATTTGAAAAAATGACACTTTTCATAAACTAGACAGGGTTTGATAATCTTAACCCGCTTAGGGTCAATCTATCCCGACGTGTCGCTTAGTCGATGTGGAATGTACACTTGGGGTATACAACATAACACTTCATTTTTTGTTGGGTTAGAATTTAAAGTTTTTTTGAGTTCTTTTCATATTTTTTTTTTCGTGTTTAACATCCTAATTACTCTTTCTCCCTCTCTCTCACAGGTTCTTCGACGACCATTGACGATCTCGATGACAATCTCCTTTGCCAAATTCTCACACGAGTGCCTGCAAAATCTATAGCTCAATTGAAGGTTATGAATAAACAATGGAATTCTTTGATCTCCAATCCTTTCTTCATAGTCAATCACGCCCTCCATCAATCCTATCGAAATGCTTCTGGTCTCTTTCATAACGCTCCATGCCCGGGAAGTATTGTACATTTCTCTTTTGATCTCTCCTCACCCACTGTCGGTAATCAAACTCTTTCTCTAGGCTTACCTGAAGATCATAGAACTAATAATTTACGGTTATTTGCTGCTTCTAATGGTCTTCTTTTTCTCATGACTGAGTATTACTTTTGCAAACCAATGTACATTTCTAACCCAACAACCAAGAAAAGCCGATGTATTCCATCTCCAGGTGGTGGTGATATCTTTGGGTTTGGGTTAGCAGTCGACCCAACGTCCTTTCCACTTCATAACCACTACAAGGTGGTTGGCTTGTATGGAATACATGATTGTAAGGCGTATCAGTTTAAGATTTTCACACCCGAAATAGGGTGTTGGAGAGATTCCAAGGAGACAATAAGTTATAAAAAGGGTCGTTCGTTATATGGTAGATTGTCGCACTCTGTTTACTTTCGAGAGGCTCTACATTGGCTAACTAGCAAAGGAGATATTCTTGCATTCGATGTGGGTAAAGAGAAGAGTTGGATGATTAAGGTACCGAGAAGATACTCAAAAATCGTATCTAGTCGAGGTTGGTTTAGGTTTACTTGGTTTGGAGTTGTAGACGATCGACTGAATCTTGTTAGGGTTACCCATGATGGAATATTAAATTGGGCACTCCATGATTACGAAAATAAGAGGTGGGAGATTAGGAGGCGGTTTAATAAAATGTGGAGCAATGACCATACTAAAGGAAAATTGCCTGAACCCATCTTTTACGACGGTGAAATATTGGTGCTTAATTTGTTCCCTGTTATACGTAGAGTCAGGGATCCCGTTCCCACCCATATAAAAAATGTGCAGATACATAATCTCCGAACCGGCGTTTCGGTATTTAAATTTTTAGGTGATTACGCTCAACTTCTTCCTCATATAGGTACTCTAATTGGGGTTTAGAGCTTAGTAACCGAAACCTTGGTATAGGGGTGACGCTCCCACTCCGGAACCTCGCGCTTCCGCTCCGAACTACGCTCTGACGCTCCCGCTCCGAAGGTACTTTAGAACTAAGAACATTTTTTAATCGGCCGCTCCGACGCTCCCGCTCCCACTTTCGTTCCCGCTCCGACCCTCGCTCTGGTTACTTAGGTTTAGAGCAGCACATCAGTTTCTACTTGTACTTTCTTTTTTTCCTCGTCTTGAATCAAAACTGCTATGATCCTTAATATAATGACGTTGGTTTTGTTTTTGAAGGGATGGTTTTTTTTTAGTTCAAGACTGCTATGATCCTTAATATAATTATGTTGTTTGACGTTAATGATCATTAAAACAGGTAAAGTTGTCTTATGTTTTATTGCCCACAACTTCTGTCTTCAACCTTCGAAATCTGTATCGTGTCTCTATTGGTCGTACCAAGAAAGTATATATTAAGAAACCCAACTTTGAACTTCTTTTTCTTTTTTCTCTTTGTTTTCTTGTTCTTTATGAATCTCTTGGTTTTTGGGGTTATTTGTATCCGCTAGGGCAACGAAGGGAGAGGAAATAATTAGAATTGATTATATGTTGTTCATAAAACCATCCCATAGTTGCGATCAAAGATGGCTTGGCTATTTATTGGCTATGTTTTTCCATGTTCAACAATTCCATGTGCCTATGCCTGTCAATTTTTAATTTTCTTTGGCAAAAGAGATTTAATTATATATTTATAGTAGATGGCTGATGGCCAGTCAAAGTTACATTATCAAAGGTTACAACATCCAACAGAAAGGGTGGTATATGTACAATGGCATGTGAGGCCTATATGAAGTTGATCTAAATGTTGATATTTTTTGAGAATATTTTTTTCAACTTGTAGATCATTCTCACTAAAAAAAGTACTCAATTCTAAAACTGCTAGTCCTATTAAAAATTTATTCTTTTTCTAATCATTCATTGTTCACCGTTAATTATTAATTAATTTTCGATTACTTTTTGATGGGTCTATAAATTTTAGAATGATGTGATTTTTGGTAGGGATGTTCTACTCATCTTGTAGATCATTCTTACAAAAAATCAGTCCAACACCGTATAGCAAAGTTTTTACGACCAAAAGCAGCAAGAACATCAGCAGACCCGTTAGCTTCCCCCTCTATATATAGCCTATGCCTGTCGATTGGGCGGGGAGGGGCTGGCCAAATAAACTTTGGGCTGACTTCAAGTTTGGTCTGGGCTTGGGCATTACAGAGCTTACCCATTTAGAGTGCTTAAAACTGTATGGATTGCAAGCTATATGTTGATAACAACATATAGTACCTGTTTACAACTAAAAAGAAAATAACTTAGGCCCAGCTTGGTACACCTTTCCTACTCACGAATATTCACGGTTTATTATATGTGTGTAGGTTCTTGGTAAGAGCATTTAATAATAAATATTTTGTGGGATTCCCTAAGCAAATTAGGATTTTTTTTTTCTTCCAAGCAAGGCCTTAAATAATAAAACTGAAAGTGAGATAAGCAAATGTCTAAATTACCCTTCACTAATTAGCCTAAACTTCTTTTTATTTTTACGGTGGGGTTATGAGTGTACTTTTCTTCTCTTCTTACACACGGAGAACTAGGGCCCTTTCTGGCATGAAACCCTTTAAACTCAAAGTCTAAACAACTAATTGATAACATACTTGAGAAATAACCCCACCGCCCGATGATAAGCTAAGCCCGGGTCGTGACCTCATCTGCTGCCCTAGATGTGACGAACTTAGTCCTGCAACTTTCACATTACGAAGAAGTGTTTCACAGAAAAAGTGAATCCTATTAGGACTTTATAGGGCCTGCGCTCTGATATCATATTAAGTTTGTAGATTTTCAACTCAAAATTAATTGATAATAAGTGGTGTGACTCAGGATCATTATATATTGGGTTTGCTAGGCTCTCATATCCCATGTGGGACTATTCTCATCACAGTATACTTTAACTGTGAACTTTGATCAATGTTCTTAAATGATAGTTAGAGCGGTAGTAACGATAAGGGACCGTCCACGGTTTTGAGGCCAAAATTTAGATTTTAAATTAAAACAATATTTATAGAGATCATTATAACGAAAAATAACAGTGTTTAAATTTTTAAAAATAATTAGAAAAAAAAACTGAAGACATCCAAACCTAGAACCCTATAAAAGTAAAAAAAACTTCACAAACCTTAAAAAGAAAAAAAAATCGGAGGGAAAGAGAAATCGCGACCGTATGTGACGGGGTACCTCGCTGGAGAGCGACAACGACGAAATCTTTAAGCTGTCCAAGGTCGCGATTTGGCTTTGGGTTGTGAAAGTGATGACTTTAAAAGTTTGTTAATCTTAGCCATTGATTTGGATTCTTTATCGATGGTTGGTAATAACCCAAAATAGTGCCAATGAGGCAGCACTACCGCACAAGATTGAGGCGCCAAATCGTCAGCCACATCAGCTTCGGTAGAAGCTTCTATAGGTTTTTGCTGTAAACCTAGCATTATCGAAAAAAATTTAACTTACTTTTTTAGTATTTTGAACAACGACATTGCTAGGGTTACAGAATTTGGTACAAAAGGCACAATTTACTGTGAGATTCATATCACTTTGAGATGCATTGCGAATTACGAAAGTATGTAAAACATATGGACCGTTGGATTAGCCTTCTGTAGCAAAGTATGTAACTCAAGCATTTCCGTTTGAACAATTTCTTCCATGAACTAATTACGAGACATAGATGTAATTAAAACGTCCTGAAAAGTTTAGATGTAAATTTTTGGTATCTCAAACGTTTACGAGTACTGAAGTGACTGAAAAAGCATTCTCTCTCTATTTCTCTGTTCACGAAGTTCAAGAAGAAAACGAAACAAGGATTTAAAAACAAGCTCAACAATGGAACTGATATGCTTCGTTTCTGCAAAATCTCCTGCACTGCTACTAGTAATTCTTTTAATGGCGATAGCCACCACGGCCGCCGTGGTGATGCCAGAAGATGGGTGCACAGAAGAACTTACAGAGATGTCCCCGTGCTTACCCTACAGTTCTTCTCCGCCGAGCAATCTCTCCTCATCGGCTTCCAATTCTTGCTGCGTTCAATTCAATTGGGCTTTCGATACTGGTAGGGTTACCTGCCTATGTCATCTCACCCGTCAGCCATTTATACTGGGATTTCATGTCAGTGTCACACGGATTATCTCTCTCCTCTGTTTGTCCTCGCACAGACGCTGTGAAGTTCTCGTCGAGAATTTCATTGAAAGATTTCTGCGAAGGTATGGATTTATGTTCTTTTGATTTTGTTTATGGATAAAAATCTTTGAAATATAACGAACCTGATACGCTTCGGAATAGAAAGAACCTGATTTCGTTTCTGTTCTTGATTCATCAATTAATGGCGGCAGCTACCATGCCGCCACAAGACGAATGCACGAAAGAAATTACGCAGATGTCAACGTGCTTACCCTACATCTCTTCTCTGCCGAGCAATCTCTCCTCCTCGGCCTCCCCTTCTTGCTGCGTTCTCTATAATTCGGCCTTCGATACTGGTAGGATTACTTGCTTATGTCACTGACCTCATCCGCTGGCCATTTCTTCTTGGAGTCCCTCTCAATACTACACGGATCTTCTCTCTTTCATCCGTCCGTGCTCGCAAAAACGCGACGAATTTACCTGCCAGAATATCTTTGAAACATTTCTGCAAAGGTATGGATTACTTTGATAACTCAAAAATTGCTAATTATTTTAAGTTTGCTTATTTAGAATAATACATTGTCTTTGGTACTTTTGATCAATCTATGAATGTGTTGGGATGTAAATGGGTATTCAAGTTGAAGCAGAGATCAGATGATGGGTCAGTAGTGTTAGGTTGATAGGATCAATTTGATCCTATCCAAAGACCAGCACAAACCTGATCAAGTATAATGGAATTTCTTAAAATAAAACGAAATTCTTCTCTGCTTTATTTCTTTACTACGATGAGTATTTATAATGTTTCATACTACAATGCCAATCAAATAGAAAACCTAGTTTAACTAAAATAATACTTCCTAATTTGAAAAGGAAACTAGATAGATATTGACTAAAACAGGGACTAACTAAAAATAAGAAACCAACTAAGAATCAAAGTCTTGCTTCACACGTTTGGAGCTGCATGCTTGGGCTGTTTCTTTGCGTGGAATTGCATGGGTCCCATCTCATCCTTCTCCAGGTCACTCACCTCATCTCTGTTACCGTTGGATTCTATTATTCCACCCCATCGATGAAATCTATTGAGAGCCATGAAGTGAGCGTACTTGGACAAGCGGTCTACAACAACCATAATTACGGTCTTGCCATGAGAATTTGGCAGCCCATCGATGAAATCTATTGAGATTTCAGTCCATATGATGCTAGGAAAGGGCAAAGGTTGTAGTAATCCAGCTGGCGAGAGAGTGTCATACTTTTTTGGCAGACTCCACATGCTGCAATGTAGTCCTTGATGTCCTGCCTCATACCTTGCCAATAAAATAGATTTGTAATCCTTTTCATAGTCTTGAGGTTACCAGAGTGACCAGCAGCTGGTGAATCATGAAATTCCTTAAGGATGTCCGGTTTCCACTTTGAATTTGGACCTAAGAGAAGCTGGTGTTTCTTCTTCAAGAGACCGTTGTCAAGTGTATAATTCTTAGCACTGTAAGAATTATGGCCAAGGGCCCGGATCAGTCCTAAGATCTTTCTTTAAGTCCTCTAACCAGTCACAACTTGCATAAGAAATTGCATTGGCCTGCAATTTGCACCCTTCATGTAGTCGTGATAACTCCCAATAATTTCGTGATCCATTTTTGCTGTGATGGAGTGACTGTTCGTGATTCGAGCAAGTACTTTAAACTTTGTTGATCGATGTGAATGATAAATTTTCACCCACTAAGATATGATCTCCACTTTGTGACTGTGTGTACCACTGCTAGTAACTCCTTCTCATACGTTGAAAGGCCCATATGTTTAGTAGTTAAAGCCTTGCTCGTGTATGCAATGGGTCGGCCCTCTTGCATTAACACTGCGCCAATACCCGATCCACTAGCATCACTTTCCACGATGAATTGTTTGGAGAAGTTGGATAATGCAAGTACCTGAGTTGTTGACATGGCTACCTTTAAGGATTGAAAGGCAATCTCGGCGTCGTGTGACCACTTAAACTATCCTTTCTTCAACAAATTAGTAAGCGGATGAGCGATCTTACCATAGCCTTGAACAAACTTGCGGTAATATCCTGTGAGACCCAGAAATCCTCGTAATGCTTTAAGTGAAGTAGGCGTTGGCCAGTCCCTCATACACTGTATTTTTGTAGGATCAACATCAACCCTTTCTGAGGTGATAATGTGGTCAAGGTATTCAATTTCTCTCCTACCGAAAGAGCACTTACTAAGCTTGACAACCAAGCTTTGTTGTCGCCATGTTTGGAGAGTAAGAGCAAGATGTGCTAGGTGGTCAGGCCAAGTCCGACTGTAAATTAGGATATCATAAAAAAACACCAATATGAACTGCCTCAAATAAGGACAAAAAATTTCGTTCATGAGATACTGAAAAGTGGAGGGAGCATTAGTAAGATCAAATGGCATGACCAAAAACTCATAGTGTCCATCGGCTTTCATACGGATTTGATGATAACCTGCACGTAAGTCCAATTTTGAAAAATAGCAAGCACCATGAAGTTCATCAATAACAGGAATTGGAAATTTATCCTTTACCGTTACTTCCTCCACGAACCGTCCTTTTTCTTAACCAACAATACTGGTGAAGAAAATGGGCTGGTGCTAGGCCGAATCAAACCCGATTCAAGCAACTCTTTAACCAAATGTTCAATCTTGTCCTTTTGAAAGTGGGCATAACGGTATGGGCGTACATTTGCTAGTGGTGCTCCAGTTACGAGATTTATTTGTTGATTATGGGTTCGGTGAGGTGGTAATTCAGTTGGGGCAGCAAACACATCAGGAAATTGAGAGATTAGGGCCTTGACTTTCACCGGCATATGTTCTACTTCCTTGTTCTCGATGACTTGGTTGATTTTGCAAATGACACCTGATGCTCCCTGTCTAAGCAACCTCTCCATGGTGTGGCTAAATGCCCTACTCGACCACGCCCCATGTTAGTTCCCACTAAATGAATTTTGTGACCATGAATTGTGAAGTTCACAGTGAGCTTTTTGAAGTCCCAACTAATGGGTCCCAATGTTTGTAGCCATTGTGCTTTAAGCACCATATCACAACCCCCAAGTGGTAATACATGGAAATCATTAGTAAAAAAATAATTTTGCAATTGAAAGTCTAACTTTGGGCAACGCCCAGAGCACGCAATTCTATTCCCGTTAGCAACCATGACTTCGAATCGATCATCACGAATGACGTCGATTCCCTATTTCTTAGGAATAGATGTATCAACAAAATTATGGGTGCTACCAGAGTCAATAAGAATGCTTACCTTCGCTTTCTTAACCTCTCCTTGGACTCGCATGGTTTGGGGAGCATACGAACCTGCTAGAGCATGCATGGAAATTTCCATTGATTCTTCCTCAGTTTCTTGTTCTTGGTCGGGTTCTTGAAGCTCGTCATCACATGTGCCTTTAACTTCAATGAGGAATAGAGTTTGAGTTTTGCACCGGTGACCCCGAAACTAATTTTCATCGCAATTGTAGCAAAGTTGTTGCTTTCTACGCTCTTCCGCTTTTGATGGTGTTAGTCTTCTAATGGTCGGACTCGTTGGTGACGGCAATGGTGGTGGTGGGGTAGACCGAAAGGTGGAGGAATTGGTTTGGGGTTGGGTTGGTAGAAGTCGAGGTGAATTTCGTACTTGTTGTCTTCATAATGCGAGTTTCTCGTCTTGCAACCTCGCAATTCCAATAGCGTCAACCAGTATTCGTGGTTTAAATGACTGGGTCTCTTGTCGTACATCATCACGAAGCCCCCCACATAGCAACTGATTAAGAATTCCTCAGATAATCCCGTCACATGATTTGACAGGCGTTCAAACTCCTCTTGGTAAGCAACCACATATCCCGTTTGTCATAACTTTGCTAAGGCTGCGGCATGGTCCTCAAACTTGGTGCGACCAAACCTACTTATTACAACGTCATAAAAGTGTCGCCATGTCCATATGGGTGAAGATGAATTCATCCATTTATGCCATTGAAGGGCTTTACCTTCAAGGTTAAATCCCGCGAGTTGGACCTGTTGATTCTGTGGAGTTCGATAAAAATCGAAGTATAACTCTGCTTGATACAGCCAATCTTTGGGGTTATTACCGTTGAATCGAGGAAAAAACAATAAGAAACCAGGAACTAACTAAAAATAGGAACTAACTAAAAATAAGAAACCAACTAAGAATCAAAGTCTTGTTTCACACGTTTGGAGCTGCATGCTTGGGCTGCTTCTTTGCGTGGAATTGTATGGGCCCCATCTAATCCTTCTCCAGGTCACTCACCTCCTCTCTATTACCGTTGGATTCTATCATGGGTTTCAACCCTTTAAATAGTGATTTTTTAACTATATAAACTTTATGCTGAAACTATACTTTAAGCCTAGGATTAACATAATAAGATTATTATAGAGGATAAAAAAATAAGAATTAAGAGTATAAACAGTTACATACCTGTAGTCATAGTTGTATCTTGTAAACAACTATGTGAAACCTATGTTGTTAAAGGCGACGCCTAGGCGCGCCTAGGCGACCTAGGCGAGTCGAATTCTGAAGTATCGCAGCGCCCCCCTCCAAATTCCACAGGTTATCGCTTTCTGCGCCTGTGTGCGACTGGGCGATCGCCCAGGGTCGCCCAGAGTGCTTAGGAGGCGGTCGCCCCATAACTTAAGCGTGGTGGCCTAAATCAGTTGGGTGCTTTTTTGTAAAATATAAATTTTGGTGGTTTTTTTTCGTTTTAAAGTCTTTTAGTGGGTTTAAAAATAAGTTTTAGTTTTTTAGGGAGTCTATTGGGGTCGATATTTTGGGAAAAAAATTAGACATTTGAGGAAAAGGGGAAAATGAGGAAGGGGAGCTAGGGTTGCCGAGTCGTCATTGCCGATTGCCGTCGATGGTGAGTTCTTCTTCTTCTTCTTCTTTCCTTCTTTCCTTCTTCTTCTTTCCTTCTTCTTCTTCTCTGCTACCGGCCTGCTGCTGCTGCTTCATCTTCTTTTTTTTTTTCCTGATCTTCTCTGCTACCTACTGGCATGCTGCTGCTGCTTCATCTTCTTCTTCTTCTCGTCTCAGCTAGCATGCCGGTTTTAAATTTCAACTTTTTTTTTTTCTTCAGTTCTTCATTCTTTTTTCCTTCTCCTTAGTGGGCAGGGGAAAATAGTGATTATATAGTGGGCAGGGGAAAATAGGAGATGGATTTTGGGAACACTATTCCTGGGCGACGCCTAGGCGGCGCCTGGGCGAGGCACCTAGCCCATCGCCTCGCCTCACGCAGAAAACAACATAGTGTGAAACAGAAAATTATCCTCTAGATCAACTTGTTTTTCAGTAGATGGACTTCTCTCCTATCTCCCTTAAACTTCTCTGATGGAGGAGTAGCTGTTGTTCTAAGGTTAGGAGAGAGACCAGCTGGAAAAGGGCTGTGTATAGCCTTATTTTCAGGTTTATCCATCAATGACTGAAAATAACCCTGCACTTACCTTGAATTACAAGTATGCCATTGATATGGTGTTACTAAAGTACTTAAAACTTGATGTACCTTAGACCATTAAAACACCAAGACATAATCTTAAACTTTAATCACACACTAATTAGGATTATACTAATCCAGTTTTATTAAAACTAAACATGATTTGTTGCTAAGACCATTTAAAGCTAACAAGTAGAACCTTATAAAGCAAGGTTAGTAGCTCAGGGTTTTCTTCAGCAAGATGGGGTATATTTAAATGAAACTTTTAGTCTAGTTGTGAAGATTGCTATAGTTCGAACTTCTACACTTGAATGGACGAAGATATGGGATAAGCTTTTCTGTATTGGCATACACCACACACGTTTACACAAGTTTTCCTTATAGGAGAGAATACAAGCATAAAATCAGGAAACTGATTACAATAGCTAGCTGGCCTAACTAATTTCCTAATTTACAACATTGACTAATATTCTATTTACAGCAAATATTCACAGCTAACAAATCTCCTAATATTCGGTAATATTACTACAGAATCTTTTCCTTTTTCAACATTCCCCCTCAAGCTGGTTTGAAGATATCCTCCATAGTCAGCTTGCCAATTAGTCTGTCAAACTTTCTAGTAGGAAGTCCCTTTGTAAGCACATCTGCAACTTGCTCAGTAGTAGGAATGTACGGCATACAGGTCAGTCTGTTTTCGAGCTTTTCCTTGATGAAGTGTTTGTCTACCTCCAGGTGCTTCATTCTGTCATGAAGCACTGGATTGTAAGAGATTGAAATAGCAGCTTTATTGTCATAGTATACTTTCATAGCCAACGGATTAGAGGTTTTCAACTCTTCCAATAGTCTCTTAATCCACAACACCTCACAAATTCCAAGAGCAACTGATCTAAACTCGGCCTCTTTGTTTCTTGCTACTACATTCTGCTTTTTACTCCGCCAGGTGACAAGGTTGCTTCCGAAAAATGTGCAGTAACCAGAAGTTGACCGTCTATCAATAGTACTCCCAACCCAATCCGCATCAGTATAGGCTTCAACTTGCAAATGCCCACGTTTTTTGAACAGCAGACCTCTTCCAAGGGTCCCCTTTAGGTATCTAAGAATTCTATAGACTGCATCAAAGTGTTCTTATCCAGGTGAATGCATGAACTGGCTAACCATGCTGACTGAAAATGCTATATCTCGACGTGTATGTGACAAGTAGATCAGTCTTCCAACAAGTCTTTGATACGGCTCTCTATTCAGAACTTCTTCTTCTTTAGAAGGCTGTAGCTTAAGGTTGGACTCAATGGGTGTCTCGGCTGGTTTACATCCTAGTAGACCTGTCTCATCAAGTAAATCAAGCACATATTTACGTTGATTCAAAAAAATACCTTCTTTGGATCTAGCAAACTCCATTCCAAGAAAGTATTTTAATGCATCCAAATCCTTTATCTTGAAATCAGCTGCAAGTCTCTTTTTCAGACTCTTCAATTCTTCATTGTCATCACCTGTCAAGATTATATCATCCACATAGACAATTAAGATTGCAACCTTGCCTTCTCTACTGTGTTTGTAGAACATGGTACGGTCAGCTTGGCTCTGACAGTAGCCATAACTCTTCACAGCTCTCCCAAATCTCTCAAACCAAGCTCTAGGGGACTGTTTGAGACCATATAATGACTTTTTCAGTCTACAGACTTTGTTTGGTCCCAATTTTCCCTCAAACCCAGGTGGTAGACTCATAAAGACCTCCTCCTCAAGATCTTCATTTAAAAAGGCATTTTTTACATCTAACTGGTGTAATGGCCAGCTGAAATTTACAGCCAAAGATAATAAGATTCTGATTGAATTTATTTTGGCTACAGGAACAAAGGTTTCCTGATAATCAATCCCATAGGTCTGGGTGAACCCTTTTGCTACTAATCTTGCCTTGTACCTCTCTATGCTACCATTAGCTTTACATTTCACAGTAAAGACCCACTTGCAGCCTACTGTTCTTTTCTCGTTAGGTAAATCAACTCTCTCCCAAGTACCACTTCTTTTAAGAGCATTCATTTCCTCCATCACTGCTAATTTCCAGTTTGGATCATCAAGAGCTTCCTGAATGTTTCTTGGGACAAACAAGTGTGAGGTTTTTGAGGTAAAAGCTCTATGAGTATGAGAAAGTTTTTTATAAGAAAGGTATTTGGCAATGGAATATTTTGGATATTTAGTGCAAGTTCGGGTTCCTTTCCTAACAGCTATAGGAATATCAAGATCTGATGGTTCTTGGCTAGGAGAAGTAACAGGAATTGAAGATGAGTTAGGAACAGAACTACCTATGATGTCTGGAGGTCCAGTTCCCGAAGGTCGAGATTGATCATTTCCAAGAGGAATTTGACTCTTTTGATGAGGTCTTCTCCAAGTATAAACCAGAGCAGTATTGGGATTTTTTGGACCCGGTTGTAGTGATTCTCCCCTATTTCAGATACAATAATGTTCGGCACTATATGACTAGGATTCCCTTCATTGTTTTCATTGGTTTTATCATATTGTTCCTAACTTTGAGTTTTGGGAATAACAATAGTCAAAATCATATTTGATAAAGGAGTAGAAGATAAATCCCAAAAATTTTCTTCCATAACCTCATTCTCCCCCTGAAGAAAATTTTTGTGAAAGTAGGATTTATTTTCAAAGGGGGAGACATCCATACTCGCATAAATTTTTCTTGTTTGGGGATTATAGCACTTATATCCCTTTTTATTAGAAGCATACCCTGTAAAAACACATTTTTCAGCCCGAGGATCAAGTTTGGACCGAGTATTATTGGGTATATGAACAAAAGCAATGCAGCCAGAAACCTTTAGAGGTAAATCCGAGTACATACTAGATAAGGGAATTTTTTTTTGGAAACATTCTAATGGCATGCTATATTTTAAAACATGTATAGGCATTCTGTTAATCAAGTAAGAGGCTGTTAAAACAGCTTCCCCCCAAAGATATTTTGGAACATTCATTGAAAACATTAAAGCACGAGCTACTTCAAGTAAATGCTTATTTTTTCTTTCAGCAATTCCATTTTTTTGAGGGGTATCCACACAAGTAGACTGATGATGTATCCCCCCTTTCCTTAAAAAAACTTCCCAAAAGTTTATTAAAATACTCAGTTCCATTATCGGTGTGAAAACTGCTAATTTGTTTTTGAAACTGAGTTTTAACCATCGTGTAAAATTCCTTAAAAAGTTTTTCAACCTCAGCCTTTTCATTCATCAAATAAACCCAACACAAATGGGTATGATCATTTATAAAGGTAACAAACCATTTTTTCCTAGAGATAGTAGTGACTCTTGAAGGTTCCCAAACATCACTATGTATTTGATAAAATGGTTTTGAAGAAGAATAAGGTTTTGGCAAATTAGTATGATGACTCTTAGATAAGCAACAACTTTCACAATAGAATGATGAACAATCCAAACCCTTAAATAAAGTAGGAAACAAATGTTTAAGATATGGAAAGCTAGGATGTCCTCGTCTTAATTGCCAAAGCATTATTTGTTCATAAACAGAATTAGAACTGACACTACTAAGACCCTGAGCCTTTTTATTACTGGAGAAGTTATCATCAAAGTAGTAGAGTCCAGCTATCATCTTAGCACTGCCAATCGTCTTCCCCGAGCTCCGGTCCTGAAATTCACAGTAAGAATCATAGAAAATTACACGGCAATTAGATTCTTTGGTTAATTTACTCAAAGAAAAAAGATTACAGGCAAGTTTAGGGACATGGAGAACATATTTAAGATTTATATTCTCCGATAATTTTATCAAACGTTTTCTTGCAATGGGTGAGAAACTACCATCTGCAATTCTAATTTTTTCAAGGCCATAACATGGTGAGTAAGTGCTAAAAAGATTGGAGAGGCTAGTCATATGATCAAAGGCTCCAGAATCGATGATCCATGGAGTAGAATTCGAATAATAAGAAAGGGCATTAGGTCATTACCTGTTTGTGCAAGAAAAACACTAGGAATACCAGATGAGCAATTAGATTTCAGCAGCTTCAGAAGGTCATCCATCTGCTCTTTGCTGAAGGGACTTGTCTCAACTTCATTGGCAGTGGGAACCGCAAGGCTGTTTCTGTCACTAGGCCTGCTGCTCTTCCAATTCGCTAGTTTTCCGTGGATTTTCCAGCAGGTCTCTCGAGTATGGCGCGGTTTGTTGCAGTAGTCGCACCAGACCCGTGGCTTCTCTTCAGGTTTTCGCTGAAAATTGGCTGTTTTATTAGCAGTAGCCTTGGCAACAACAAGGGCAGAACTCTCAACAGGCCCGCTAGTAGTCTTCTTCCCCAACATTAAATGTCTGCGGCTCTCTTCTCTTCGAACCTCAGCAAACACCTCACCAATTTGAGGAAGTGGAGTCCGGCCAATGATTCGACCCCGTACTTCATCAAACTCCACGTTGAGCCCAGCAAGAAATTTGTAAATGGGATGAGCCTCAACGGTCCGTTTGTTAGGCATCTTCAGTAGATTTCCATTCATAATTATTGAACAGATCCAAGCCCTGCCAAAGGCGCTTCAATGAATTGAAATACTTGGTGATCGAGTCTTCCCCCTGCCGAATCTCATATAGTTTTAGAGTCAATTCGTAGACCTGAGACTGAGTTCCCAAATTAGCGTACATCTGATTCACATTGTTCAAGAGTTCTTTGGCTGAGGAGTAGCACATATAGTTGGAGCTAATATCCTCGTCCATGGAGTTTACGAGCCAAGTCATCACCATTGAATTTTCTGTATCCCAAGTCGCATACGTTGAGTCCTCCAGTGCTGGTGCCTTCTTGTCTTCCGTCAGGTACCCGATCTTTCCTTGCCCTCTGATGTACATCCGAACGGGCTGG
The DNA here is from genome assembly GCA_002174775.1 of Macleaya cordata. NCBI lineage: Eukaryota > Viridiplantae > Streptophyta > Magnoliopsida > Ranunculales > Papaveraceae > Macleaya > Macleaya cordata. Next base: position 24,779 of record MVGT01004059.1, read on the forward strand.
GACCACCGTAAAAAATTGTCCCCATTAAGGCGAATAGTTGTGATCTGAACATAGTGAGAATCGGTATTGGGGGCTTGGGTTGTGGGAGACGTGATTGACTCGGAGTAAACGTCAGACATGGTTGATAAACAAAGAAATTATGCAGAAAAGAAACTAGGGGTTTTTTTTTCTTTTCGAATTTCTTAAGGAGGCTCTGATACCATCTACACTTGAATGGACGAAGATATGGGATAAGCTTTTCTGTATTGGCACACATCACACACGTTTACACAGGTTCTCCTTATGGGAGAGAATACAAGCACAAAATCAGGAAACTGATTGCAATAGCTAGCTAGCCTAACTAATTTCCTAATTTACAACATTGACTAATATTCTATTTACAACAAATATTCACAGCTAACAAATCTCCTAATATTCGGTAATATTACTACAAAATCTTTTCCTTTTTCAACAGAACTATACTCACAGTTGCAGTAACCTGTAAATGGCATATTAGGCAACTTTTAAATTAATTTTACTCACCTTGTGTTCCAGGTAGAATTGATGAAAAATCTCGGATTGAAGCTGCTGGAGGCTATGCCATTGAATGGATTCACTGGAATTGTGTGAATCGCGTCAATGTCGAGCTAGGTGTGTGCCGATATGTGAACTTTGAAAGTTTCAGCTCGCGACCTGAGAAATCTAGTACATTCAATAGTTATTGGACATGTTTGATAGTATTGAGCATATTGTCACGGTGGAATAGTGACAAAAAGGGGAATAATCCCACATTGGTTGGATAAGGGGGGGATCTTTATCGGTTTGGGTCAACTCCACCTAATAGGCTAGTCTTTTGGGTTGAAAGCCCAAATCCGTGACATAGTGGTATCAGAGCAGACCCGACCCATCCCGATGTCACTCCAAGCGCCCACACACAAAGGTGTGTCCACGAGGGTAGTGGTTCTCCCAAAAGAGGTGGGGACGGGTATGTAGAGTGGCCCGAATCAATGTGCTAAGTGCCAACACATAGGGTTGTGTCCACAAAAAGGTAGTGGGTCCCCCAAAGGAGAGTGGGGATGGGTAGATATGTTGGCACAACTGCAACGAAAGCGTTGCAGGATTCGAGTGGGAGAGAATGTCACGGTGGAATAGTGACAAAAAAGGGGAATAATCCCACATTGGTTGGATAAGGGGGAATCTTGGGGTTTATATGGGTCTGGGTCAACTCCACCTAATAGGCTAGTCTTTTGGGTTGGAAGCCCAAACCCGTGACAATATGCTTACTTGGTTGGATCGGTTATCGGTTGAGTTGGAGAGTGTTGAACGTAAGGGACGATGAAAAAAATGTCGATTCCATTCATTCGCCTTATTCCACTCATTCGCTTCATTCCACTCATTCGCCTCATTCCACTCATTTCATTCCACTCATTCCACTCATTCTACTCATTCCACTCAAACCACTAATGGTAAATTAATTAGGAAGATATTCATTTCAAATTCCATAATAAGTAATGTAAGAGATGGAGTTATGATATTTGAAGGAGCATATGATGGCCGTGCAGTCGCCATCAAACGTTTTGATAAAGATGTTATAGTTGGGGCTCTTGAGGAATATCGAAAGCTCATTAAGTCGGATGATCATTCGAACATTCTTTAATGTTATGGATTTGAGAGCGATGAAAAATACGATTATATGGCTTTGGAGTGGTGAGAATGTAGCTTGTATAAGGTGATTGATGTGCACACTCAAAGATCGGTTCCTGTTGAGAACACTTTCTTGATGATTGCCTTCAAGGATTTATGTTTAAGTCAAAATGGACGACCTTCCCTGCGGTGATTAGAAATATTGAGGTTACTATCAAACTAATGCTTTGTTTCCTAATAAATAAAAGGGAGCAACCTTATATAGTTATTTGAATCTTGATTGCTTTCTTATGATACAGGGATGTGGTGGAAGGACTTGTTTATTGACACGAAAGGGGAGTCATATATGGGGACTTGAGGCCCCATAATATTTTTTTACGTTATCAGGGAAGATGGCGGGCTAAGATATCAACCATCGGTGTAAGCAAGCATCTCCCTCTGGATCCTATAGGTTAGAGTCTTTAGTTGATTATAGTTGCAAATTTTTTTTTAGGCAAGCTTTTTACTGGCATTATCAATCGTATTGTATTTTGCTTATGTACTTGATCGGGCTGCATACTTTTGTTTCTTAAAGCGCCAAGAGACTAAATAGGGCCCATATAAAGTGCCATTCCACTAGTAGACCTTCTATGAGGGGGTAGAGAGATACAAAATGTGTAGCCTCTTTGCCCCTTATATATATTTATTAAGTGCACTGTTACAATAGTAAAAACCTAATCACTGGCTGCAATAAACCCAAAACCCTAAAGTACACTATTCAGAAAACTTTGTTCACAAATCACTATTCATAAGTTACAGTTCACACGATTTAATCTTCTAACACTCCTCAAGCTGGAGCATACAAATTAAACATTCCCAGCTTGTTACATAACCAATCGAATGGAGAACGAGCAAGAGGTTTTGTAAGAATGTCCGCCAGCTGTTCTTTAGACTTCACATAAGGACAAGTAATTTGTTTCCGTATCAGCTTCTCACAAATGAAATGGCAATCAACTTCAATATGATTGGTCCTCTCGTGAAACACAGGACAGCTGGCGACTGACGACTATTATAGTCGCCATCAACACAGCCAAACACACAAGGAGAGACAGAAAAGGGCAAGGCATTGGGATTTACAAGAGAAACTGGTGATTTATTACCGAGAACTCGAGAAGCATCCGGTTAATCAGGTGATTTGCGGTACGAACGGCATCTGCTCAATATGATTTCGAAACATTCATAGCAAACATTAATGTTCGAGCCACTTCTAACAGATGACGATGTTTGCATTCAGCTACCCCATTCTGTTGAGAAGTGTGCGGAAAAGTAGTTTGGTGGATAATACCATGATCTGCATAAAAAATTTGCATACAACCTTGTGTATATTCTAGGGCATTATCAGAACGAATAATCTTAATTACTGTGTCATACTGGGTTTTTATTTAATTATAAAATGTATGAAGAACAGTTGGTAATTCAGAATGATTTTTCATTAAAAATAACCAAGTCATACGAGTGCAATCATCCACAAAGACAACAAAATATTGAAACTGAGATAAGCTTTTAGTTCGACAAGGACCCAAAATATCAGAATGAAATAAAGCAAAAGGACTGAATTGACGACTATTACTAGTACTACTACTAGGAAAGGAATTCCGATGATATTTGCCAAGTTAGCATGGTTCACATTCCAATTCAGACACATGACTCAACTGCGGAATAAGTGACTTTAATCTTTTTAAAGATGGATGACCAAGACAGCAATGCCACTGAAGGGGAAAAACAGATGCACTCAAAACGGAAACTGAAGAACTAACAGGAGCTGAAACATCCAAAAAATATAGGCCATTCCTCTCATGCCTAGAACTAATCCCCGTCTTTGTCCTGAGATCCTGAAATACACAACCAGTAGGAGAAAATGTTACAGAACAATGAGGGGATTTAGTAAGCTGACTAATAGATAATAAATTAAATGAAAATTTGGGAACATATAAACTGGATGGTAAAGTAAGAGTGTTGGTGGGATGAAGGTCACCTTTTCCAAGAACAGTGTGAGTAGAGCCATCAGCTAAAGTAAGAGAGAAAATACTAGAGTGAAAGTTTGTAAAGAGAGAAGGTATACCAGAAATATGAGCGCTAGCTCCAGAGTAAATGACCCAAGAGGAAAGGTTAGATGGATCGACAACACATGCGACATTACCTTGATGGGCCACAGTAGCAGTAGAGGATGAAGAACCTGGGGTGAGTGCCTTTAATTGTTGGAAAAGCTGGTTCATTTGAGATGACAGATCTTCATTTCGATCAGACATAGGCGCTGCAACAGACGTAGATATATCCACATCAGTAGAAACCTGATTAGCATGAGCCGGCTTCCCCCCACTTATCCCAACAATACTCTTCTGTGTTCCCTGACACACCACAATAGGTGCATTTCCATTCAGATCAATTGGATCCACGACCATGACCACTTCCACCACGGCCACTACGACCACCTCTACCATCACCACGACCACCCCAATTTCCACGGCCGCGACCACCACGACCACCACGACCGCCTCTACCACCATTACCACGACCACCCTCAAGAGAATACATTGCAGAAGACTCTTGAGAAGTAGGAGAGACGTCCATGGTACCTATAGAAGCTCGTTGGAGACGAGAAAAAGCATTTTCCGCTGTCGGAAGAGTTTCACCAGCTAGAATCTGATATTTAAACACTCGGTAATCAGAATCAAGATTGGAGAGGAACAAAGTAACGCAAAATTCTTCACGTTGTTTCGGCAATTCTTCAACAAAAGTACTCAACGACTGATATATGTCGAGCTCCTTCCAAAGTCCACTCATCACACTATAATATTCAACTAAAGGTTTACCACTCTGCCGACATTTAAACATTTCATCAAAGATGACAAAAATGCGAGTGCCATTCCTTTCTTGAGAAAATAATGCCTTAAGACGAATCCAAACCAGCCGTGCAGTCTTCTTAAATTGAACATTACGAGCCACAGCTGGTTCCATACTATTCCAGAGCCAACCAAGAACAATAACATCATTTCGAGCCCAATCACGATAATTTGAAGAATCTTTGCTAGGGGGTTCCTCTAGTATATGTTCAAATCTATCCTTTCCTATAAGAAAAACTTCTACAGCATGACACCAACCAAGATAATTCCCACCATATAATTTAACGGAGGTGATAGACTTGCCCATTTCATCACCTGTAGAAAAAACAGATTTATGTTCTACTGAAGAATCCTTATTATCTCCCATTACAACAATAAAAATACCAATACCACAACTTAAACTGGTATAAAAATAGAAAAACACAAAGATCTTACAAATGAAGTTGCAGCAACAAGAAACAGAGAAAAGTGGGCTTGTGCAGGGCTAATAATAAAACCCAACCTAGGGTTGTACACAATACACAAACATACATAAAATACTAACCACAAAAATGAAGAATCCCTAGCATCCCTCACACATACGATACCACCAAACGAACCCTAGATACACATCTAGGTTTTAAACCACCACACTCGAACCTGTTGTTCGACTACAAACCAGCAAAGAGAACTATCCTCCAAAGATCAGTAAGCACAAATAAAGACGCTCTGATACTAAGTTGAAAGAGAAGAAGTAGAAGAAGAAGAAGAGGAAGAAGAACAAAAGAGGAAGAAAATGAGGGGGTAGAGAGATACAAAATGTGTAGCCTCTTTGCCACTTATATATATTTATTAAGTGCACTGTTACAACAATAAAAACCTAATCGCTAGCTACAGTAAACGCAAATCCCAAAAGTACACTATTCAGAAAACTCTATTCACAGATCACTATTCATAAGCTACTATTCACACGATTTAATCTACTAACATGGCATATTAGGAAACTTTTAAATAAATTTTACTCACCTTGTGTTCCAGGTAGAATTAATTATAAATCTCGGATTGAAGCTGTTGGAGGCTATGCCATTGAATGGATTCACTGGAATTATGTTAATCGCGTCAATGGCGAGCTAGGTATGTGCCGATATGTGAACTTTGAAAGGTTCAGCTCGCGACCTGAGAAATCTAGTACATTCAATAGTTATTGGACATGTTTGATAGTATTGAGCATATGCTTACTTGGTTGGATCGGTTATCGGTTGAGTTAGAGAGAGTTGAACGTAAGGGATGATGAAAAACATGGTGATTCCATTCATTCCACACATTCGCCTCATTCCACTCATTCGCCTCATTCAACATATTGATGAGAAGGATTTCAAGTTTTCCTCTATGGTTTGTGGAAAACCTGTGATTGTGGATAGTTCTCTCATTGCCTCTCTCCTCGAGTTCGAGGATGATGCGGAGGCAATTTCATTCCCACCCGAGCGCGATACTGAGGAAGAATATTTG
>MVGT01004049.1:0-30903 GCA_002174775.1 Macleaya cordata
GCTGTGCCAGAAGAGGGGAGATCCAAGACCAGTCATGATCGCCCCATTAAGCCTGATGATGACACTGAGGATTCCTCTGACGAATCCTCCAGTTCTGATAGAGATGAGGACATTCCTCCACCTTCTACTGTTGTTGCGGAGTCCTCCAGTGCTGATACGATGGAGAGCTAGTTGCTATTTTTTTGTTAGTTGTGAATGATACTTCATGTTTTTCTTTCATTTGCGGCTTCATCTTTCACTCTTTAAAACTCTATTATCTGATTCTTGGAAAGCTAGAACAACTTAATGGATGATTCAGTTTTACTTTTNCTACGACTGAGCCTTCTCCCTCGATCCCTTCCGTACCTGCTAGTACATCCAGACATAATCGGAGGGAGATTCGACGACAGGCATGGGTTGCATAAGCACAGGCCACCAACACCATCCTTGCATACATGAAGATGTTGGTGCCCGTTGTGAATGCCATTGCAGAAAAGGTCGGAGTTGAAGGCATTCCGGCTGTGCCAGAAGAGGGGAGATCCAAGACCAGTCATGATCGCCCCATTGAGCCTGATGATGACACTGAAGATGAGGATTCCTCTGATGAATCCTCCAGTGCTGATACGATGGAGAGCTAGTTGCTATTTTTTTTGTTTTGTTAGTTGTGAATGATACTTCATTTTTATTTCTTTCATTTGCGGCTTCATCTTTCACTCTTCAAAACTATATTATCTGATTCTTGGAAAGCTAGAACAACTTAATGGATGATTCAGTTTTACTTTTAAAAGCATCAGTTATTTCCTTTCTCCATATATACCTGAATGTATCTTCTTGCAGGGATTTTTTTTCTTCCCCTTTGTCTATTTATGACAAAAAGGGGGAGATGTGTTTATCATTCTGAATGATTACCCAACAGGGAGTATGTATAACTATGGGGGAGAGAATTCAAATACATAGGGGGAGTGGTTGAAATCCCTGTGTTTCTCATATGTTTTTCATTACAAGATACTGTATTTTCTTTCTTATCTGTATTATCTTGTTCTGGAATGAGTTTGAATTCTTTGCAGGAAATCATCAAAAGATTACTCCTAAAGTTTAGATGTCATAACTATGGGGGAGTGAGTCTTTATTATTGCTTGAGTACATTGTAAGAGGAATTATGCTGTAATGGGGAAGGGTTATTCTTTATGTTCTCTTAAATGGTTTTTGTCACGAAATCGACAAAGGGGGAGATTGAAAGGTCCATGTTTTATGTTTGTCGAATTTCGTGTCAAAGGTAAACTCAAGATGGTCAATGTAACTTGAGTTAGAGTCTAGTGAGTCTCGGTTCACTTCGGTTGAAAGAGAAGAAATCTACAAAGACTCCGAAGAACTCAACTCACCACCGGAAGACATCCTAGGATGGTAAGTGACTTAGAACACTAAGTACCATAGGTGGTTAGATTGCTAAGAGTGTTTCCCACACTGTTTACTCTTGATAAAATGTGTTTTAAAAGATAAATTTTTAATCTGGACAGTGTTGGTTTCGAAACCAAGAAGTTTGGTTTCGAAACCAACTGCATTGATGGTATTATTTTATATAGGGAAAAGTCTGTTTCGAAATCAACCTTAGTTTGATTTCGAAACCAAACTTTATCTGATGACAGATGAAGTTTGGTTTCGAAACCAAAACTGTTGGTTTCGAAACCAAAACTCATCTGTCTTCAGATGAATTTTGGTTTCGAAACCAAACAGTTTGGTTTCGAAACCAAAGCCACATCTATCTTCAGATGAAGTTTGGTTTCGAAACCAAACATGTTGATTTCGAAATCAAAAGGCAATAACCATCACAGGAGCTTGTTGGTTTCGAAACCAAATCAGTCAGTTTCGAAACCACATGTTGGTTTCGAAACCGACTGGCTTGATTTCGAAACCGACGCCCAGATTCGTTTTTCTGAGTGCGATTTTCTGAGCTGTAAAGTAACTTTCTAACACATTATTGCTCATCTCCCTCTAAGCCTTGTTTTAGGGAGATAATTGAGCGTGGGAAACATTTCTAAGTGGGATGAGAGGCTCAATAGATTATTCTCTCATCCCCAATAATGGTGTCTACCATTAGACCTAGAACTAATAATTTAGTCTAGGATTGAGCTGGACATCTTCACTATAAATAGGGGTTGAATCTCCAGTATTCAACAACCATTCACCCCTCACCTCAACAAGTACTTGAGAGTCTTCAACTCTAAATCCTTAGTTCTCAAGCTTGTTGAACTTGTTTCAAATCCTTCCCATTTTAAACCAAAAACTCTGTTTTTGTGTACCGGTGGTATTCCGGTGGTGGAGCTTGGAAGTGTCAAGCTCGTGGTGAAATACTTGAGGAGTCAAGTATTGGTTCAAGGTGTGGGACTTGCGGAGGTCAAGTTGGAGACACATCAACATCTACTAAGAGGCAAATTCGTGGAGTTCGAATTTGTTGAAGAACTATACACCGTAGCTGTTGGAGCGTAGAGGGAGTCGTAATTCGTGTCCATCGAGTGGTAAATCGGTTTGTAAGTTTTCATTTCTTTTAGTGGATTATTTTCTGGACTAGGTCCCGGGGTTTTTCCCAGTTTGGGTTTCCTCGTAAACAAAATCTCTTGTGCATTTCTTTACATTTATTAAGAGATTGAAATATTCGATTCTTGTTTCCGCATATTAAAGAATCGAATAAGTCAATACTCTTGACTAGAGATTTTAGTTTCCATCTTTATCACCAACATTATTTTTATTTGGTGATTGTGTAATCCTTAACCTCAGTCACATTGACATACGGTTATTCCAACTAATAACCGTAAGGATTTTAGACTTTCAATATCTACAAAGCACAGGTGTGTCCTATCGAGACCACATCCTTGCGACAACGACAGTACGTATGTCGTTTCCTCTGGAATGGAAAATGTTACCATTTTCGCATAACAGTCCAATCTTGCATGGTATGCAACAAGCCAATCTATGCCTAATATCCATCTCAACCATTCAGACCTATAAAAACGATCTATGAAAAAAAAGTCCAATCCTCCACAACTTACTATTAAATCCCATAAATACTATTCACTAGTATCCTTTCACCTATGGGAGGTGCCACTAACAAAAAGGTCTTCACACCTCATTGTTTAGTTTTTAGTCTATAGCCCCAGTCTGTCCATGTGTTACTACTCTCAAACCATTGCCGATAAAGCTGGTAGTGATCACTACCCATTCCTGCACATTCACAACTAGTGCATCTATTTCATACCTACATAGATCCCATTCACATATGGATAATCAACATCTACTGCACATCCTAATGTGTATAACGAGTCCCTCTATTAAGGCACGTGTTGCTTCCTCAGCTCTTGCACTATATGGGTGAAACACATGATTCCACCAAACTTCCAAATGTAGGGAAAACCTAATCACTCGAGGTGTCTACACAACCAAACTACGTAGGTGTTTCCGCTTACTCTGCCGATGGCGATACCTTAACATGATACGATTCTCCTGTTTCTTTGTACCCGCCCATCTAGATAGGGTTCATAACCAACTTACAGACCCAAACAACAAGCAAACAAGCAATGCGATTCATTCAAGTGCACCCTTAGCTTTTGTGCCTAACGTGTCACAAACAACATCCTAACTCGTTTTACTCCCTCTAGGACTTTGAACCTGAGGCTCTGATACCAACTGTAACAACCCGCCCTCACCTTTCAAGTCTGCAACCCTTACTCAATGAGAACTAGGCATTACGGCAGAACCATTAATAACCTGTAGCTCTAGGGTGTACGTGTTACACCAAGCTAACAAGATGCTGCACTCACATTCAAGACACAAGTAAAAGAAAGCTGAAATAAACTTTATTAACATCACCGATGAACTGATTCAAACAGATGGTTGATTAAATAAACCCAAAGAATAATGGACTAAATAATGTCCAAACCAAGCATAACATATCAAAAGGATGTCATACGCCTTTACGGAACTCTTGGAAGTCTCCGAAGACTTATTCTTGCCTAACGTACTCCCCTGCCACTACCGAGGATGCACCTATTGTCCTGGACCTGTAAAATAGTGGTGTTAGGTCAAAACCTAGCCAACAAGTTCACTAATTCCCTTAGCTTAGATTTAGGATAACCATGAGTTTCACAAAAGCAAGTTGTAAACATTATAGCAAAAGATATGTCAGGATAAGAGATTAAACAAAAGTAAAGAGATGTATGAGATAACGGTTGTTGTGTTTTATGATCTTTAGTTGAGATTAAGTTATCGCAACGAGTAGTGCTCCCTAGTTACTACCCATGTTTCACCTATCCCTGTAGTTCACTTGAGACACTGGTCATGCGCCACATAAATCCAGTGAACCGCCTGGAAATCTGTCCCCCGAACACTGGTAACCCTATCGGCATTACTTACGTGTCAAGTGATTCCATAGACCTCACTTGGCGATTCCGTAGACCTCTCTTGGAGAGGACCAGGCCTATACAGGACCTAAACTATGTTTGCATACAAGCCAAACAAGTTGATTAAGCACACATCAAGCTTATGGAGGTTTCTTACTCATTCTTTATGTGTTCACAAGTGCTTATCATCATGGAAACAGTTCATAAGAAGTTACATATGCATTCTAAACTTATAAATACATATACTTTAATAGCATGCATGTCATTATATCCTTCATATATGAGCTAATTACGTAAAAGAAACTCATCAAAAACACTTTCAGGGTAAAAAGGCCAGTAGGTATCGATACACCTTCAGTGGGTATTGATACGCACTTTCAGACGTGGGAGGTATCGATACCCTCCAGAGGGGGTATCGATACTTGCCCTATCTAACTGCTGGAATCGACACCCTCTATATGGGTATCGATACCCTCTGGGTTTTCTCGCAATTTTGAGTTTTGTTCTTCAACAAAACTCCAAAGAAATATGGTTTTTCTCACCTGCAACTTTAGAGAATCATATAACCATCAATTATTCATAGATTCCATACACTCTAACCATTAGAAACATGCACACATCATATGATCATGGATTACTTGCATTCATTCATGTAGTTAACATTTAAACAACATAAAATCTAGGTTTTCATGCATTCAATCATTAAGAAAGCATACCAACATCATAGAAAACCTAAATCTACACCAAAAGAGCAAGTTACTACTTGCCTCAAAGCACCAAGGAAGTTAAATCTCAAGGAAGAAGAAGAAGCTCCTCTATAACAACTTGATTCTCTAGGTTCTCCTTCAAGAGGTTCTCTCTCTCCCTCTCTCTCTCTCGCCTTGGCCGACCAGCCCTCTCTCCCTCTCTTCCTCTCTAAAAATCAATGGAAACAAAGGGGTTAATGTTAGGGTTAGTTTATCCAGGGTGCCCTTATCCAGAGCGGCTGCCCCCTAACATTAGTAACCTAAGGAAAAATAAGGGTATTACACCGGAAGAGTTCTCTGATCTCTAGATCACTTGAGATTAGTTCTCATTTAGTTATTCTTAGATGTCCTCAAATGAGAGGTTTTCACTTATATTTATAGACTTGCTAAAGTTAGAAGTCAAGTTCTTAGACAATCTGTGATGAACACTTGTCTTTCACTTTATAAGTGCTTGACAGATGTTTATTTAGTTTTGAACACGTCTACTTACCTTTCGGAAACCTCTTTCTTTTAGTAAGAATGCTCTTCTCTCTATAGGAAACCTAAATCCAAATAGGTACTCCTACAAAAATATTTAAAGCGGGAATTTTTTACTAATAGGGACGAATTTGTCCATCGAGAGAAACCTTTTTTTTGTTACAAAACAACTTAACCCCATCGTTCTCTCTCCCACTCTCTCAAAATTTCTTTACATCAAGCATTCATCTCAACTGTTGAGTGAGAGAAACTAGTTTGTTCCCTTTGCTCGCAACCTTGGACTTAGGTAATGCAATCTCTCTCGATCTCTTTCAAGCTCTCAATGATTGCCGCTACTTAAAATTTATCATCTATCGACATCCCTTCAGTATGATTCTTGTGGATATTAATTTTTAGTTCATCAAGTTGGGTAAGTACACATCAATCATCCACCATCTTGTAATCAAAAAATCTGCCTACAATAAATTTTCCTGAACCTGCATTTTCAGTACCATATTTCTAGTCTAGTTTCTCCCATAGTTCTTTAGCTGAACAGTTCATGCTGGAATTAACATCAAATAAAGTATTGGAAGGTACCTTTGTGTTTGTCAATGTTCATGGTGAGACAATGAACTAAATTGTAAGTCTATGGTTGAGTTAGAGTTAGGTTGTATCCTTCGTGCAAACTCACATGTCATCGAAGATCGAAGATCAAAGAGAAAGCACGCCATCGGACTCAACTCGCCACCAGAACTCACCACTCAATGGTAAAGGACCTTGCTTATCATTCATAGGTAGTTAGATTGTATTTGGACTTAGCATCATAAGTTAGAATGAACCTAGAACACTTTAAAACAACTATTAAGGTCATTCTTAGCTTTTCAGCAAGCTGGTATAGATACCCACTTGGTGAGTATCGATACTGGGCTAGCCTGAACTTTAGGCTAGTCTAGTATCGATATTGTTTGAGGGAGTATCGATACCATATTGCTGGTATCGATATCACTTCAGGCAGTATCGATACTAGCAGTCCCTGAAACCATTTTCCAGTTCAGGGTTTCTAGGTTACGCAATTTTTAGACCTAGGGCTTCATATCCTTCTGGTCTTTTGACCTAAAAACCTTAGGATTTGGATCCTTTTCTCTATATATAAGGGAAGCAAACCTTTTTAGGTCAGTTATCTAAGAAGAAGAGAGTTAGAGGGCTTCGTGTGAGAAACAATTGAGAGACTTCTTGGTAGTCATTTTCTCCAAATAGCTAGGGCTTCAAGATCTTAAGAGAGATTGAGATAACTTCCTCATGAGAACTGATTTTGGTCTACTCTCATTGGGCTTTTCTGTAACGCCCCGTACCCCAAATACAAGGGACATTACCATCAGTCTACAACGAGACTCAAATCCGGCAGAGTCTCCCCTGTAAACTGGACCTTTCATCACCTAATAGACACAGTACATATAAAAATTTACGCAGCGGAAGCAAATTTAAACAAGGATATGCACTACAAATTTGCCACCCATTTTTTTTCTCAACTCAACTGAAATCCCAACGAAGTAGGACCAGGAGGAACCTGCAACAACTACGACATTCACATTTCTCACAAAATAAGGATATAACTGTGATAGAATATATAGTTATGTTTGTTGTTTTCCTGCCAAAATATATATAGTGGAAGAAGATAAGGTAAGAGTTGTTTACAAAAAAAAACCAAGTGTCATAAGGCTCACAACCGAGCCATCAAATAGTAGCCAAAACACCTACTGTGAACGAAGGGAGGGAAACCTACGTAAATTTCAAAACAGGAGTCCCTCGCGAAGGACCTCGTCACAGCACCAACCAGGATCCTATCTCGATCCTCAACTGTCAGCTGTAAAGCCACGAAAATAAATGGGTGAGAAACTCAGTAGGTAGATCAACCATCCTAATATCATCACATGCAGCGATAAACCCGATAACAACTCAAGCATTTATAAAAGCAATGCATAATATATAGTTTGGTTGAAACATCAAGAAATCCTGCATATATGTACATACAAACAACAGTAGTGTACTTCTGCTAGTGTAGCCAAGGAACACGACCGGGTTACCCCAGTCAGAATTATCTCGAGAATCAGAACCAAGTACAACGATTGACGACTGCAGACTAGACAAGGGCCCCCAACTAATCCAGAGAAGGTTCCCCGACAACCTTCCCCCGCGTCTAACACCCATCGGGCAGGCATGCGAACCTCAGCTAAACTAGTTACTCGACACCACCACAAACATGGTTTACCAGGAAATAATCGTGACTTCCCAGACTTCCCTAGATGTACCTGTCTCCCTGACGTCCCATTCCGCCCTGAAGACAGAAACACCTAGCAAAGTCTCAGATGGTGTACCACGTCCGGATAAGCATGGTCCACCATCCTTGTAGAAAATCCTCAACTTTTCACAAGTTCACCTTAGTGATAATATATAGTAGTTTTATATAGGTTGTGTGTCTTTTAAGTTAAAGTTCGAAAACTATTTTGGAAGAACCCTCTTGAAAACCGAAGTCCTTTTGTAGAAATCCCCTTTTCCAAATATCTTCTCTTTTGAAAATCCACATACAACAAGTGTAACTGGTACTAAGGGTGAGGGACCATGGCAAACCAACTCACCCACCCTCGTAAGGGTGAGGATCCCTGGCAAGCCAAACACACTCACCCCTAGGGTGCCGGACCATGGCAAGCCAACTCACCCACCCCCGTAAGGGTGAGGATCCCTGGCAGGCCAACCCACGCACCCAAGTCTGCGGGACCTGGCAAACCAACTCACCCACCCCCGTAAGGGTGAGGATCCCTGGCGGCCAACACACACAGATCACTCGGGCGGGAATCCGAGTGGAAGTAACACAAGCACCAGTCCACCTAAGGCATACACGGTTCCCCGTGTCGTCGTGAACCCTATCAAGCCCGGTAGTGAGACGCCACTACCGACTTTAGGCGGTCACGGGAGAAATCCCTTTTGTCACATTTTCAAAGTTAGGTTCTCACATCGAGAAAACACTCGATAAAACAGACTTTTGTCTCTTCCAAAGGTTTTCAAATACATTAAACATGGTTTTCCAAACATAACCATCCTTTCATTGACATGAATCATAGTAGCAAAATTGAAGTCACATAGTTCACAAATTCCATGAGAAACATTTCATAAGACATGATATATGTTCAAGCATGCATTGTTTCCATATTAAAATCAGTTTCTCAATGGTTTCTTCATAACATCAGTTTGTTGTTATCCATGAATTTCATGCCATGCTTTGCATACAAGGTACATATATAACAGTTCGAAACATGCATTTAAAAGGTTGGGTGCTATTAAGATGAATTGACCACCTACCTCTAGCGGTACAGGAACTGATCCTCCTCACCCAGAGAGTCAGCCGCACCCAGCTCACCAGCTGGACAAAGAAACAAAAGAGAGAATTAGGTTCTAGTACTTAGAACCAAAAATAAAATGGATAAAAGAGAAACAATAAGAATTCAAAATCAAGAAAACATCAATGACTTAGAGTACTACTCTAAGCTTCAACAGTTAGTAAGGTTAGTACTATCCTGCTTCAACGTCTCTAAACAACCCATATCCACCGAAGACAAGATGGGATTTTCACTTAAAGCCTCAAATAAGGCGAACTTCATCGTTGGTCGTCTAATGAAATAGGATTCCTCAAGAATAGCACAAAAGACAACCTATCCCATAATTTCCATCTTCGGCTTAAGACCGATCTCTATAGCCCTCAACCGGATAGCTCCATCTCAAATAACTTAGATTCATTGTCTACTATCATCAAGCTACATTACATATGAAACTCCAAAGTTTTCACACTCCACCCTCATCAAATTTCTAGACTCAACCTCAAGGTTTCATTGAAATCATGAAATTTTCCAAACAAGGTGAAATTTCCATTCAAGCATGAACCATTCTCTTCTCTTTTTTTTTTTTTCTTCCAACACTTTGTGTTCATTGCCACCATAAGCTTAAGAAAAAACTCATTAAAACTAAGCAAGGAAAAACCTTCAACTTCAACCATCATAAATGGTCCTACGAATACTTAAAATGATCCCCGAACTTCACCCAAGTTTTTGGAAACCATTACCCACCAAAACTATGGAACATTTCTTTGTTCAAGAGCAAATCACACCATACTTTAGTATGAACTAAAGAAAAATCAGCTCATTGTTTCCCATGAATCAAAAGTCATGTTTTATCATATCCTTATGAATCCTCAAAAATATGGGTTTTCACCACCAACTTGTTTTACTTTGAACATCAACCATATATATATTTTTTTTTTCTAACACCATATATAAGCCATACAAAGAAAACTCACCAAAAATTTCATCAAAATAAATTCTCTACTTGCATGCATCAAAAATGGGGTTAATTTGGTCATAAAACCCATATATTCACCTAAAACCTTCAACCCATCCATCTAACAAATTTCTAGGGCATAACAAAATTTTATTTTCTTCAAAAACCCCAATTTACATCACAAAAATTTTTAGATCTACCACATTTAGGTGCTGATTTTACATCTAATCACAAAAACATTGGCCCATCTCATCCCCTCTTCCACCATTAAGCTCAAACAAGATCTATTCATGGCATGCATGTTTAAATCAACACAAAAACTAATTATTTGGCACAAAATCAGCTGAAAATAAAGTGAGAAAAGTGAGGAAAATTACCCCCAAAGAATCCCTCTTCTTCCTCTCTTCTTCTTCTCCTTTCTCCTCCTTCTTCCTTCTTCTTCCTTCTTCTTCCTTCTTCTTCTTCTTCCTTTTCTTTCTTCTTCTCCCCTTCTTCTTCTCTGCGTTTTCCGGCAGCAGCTGCCGCCGGCGGTAATGGCAGCAGCTGCTGCTGCCTTCTTCTCTTCTCTCTCTCTCCCTCTCTCTCTCTCTCTCTCTCTTTCTCTTTCTCTCTCTCTCTCTCTCTCTCTCTCCCTGGATGATCTGCTCACCCCCCCACGTTTCTTCCTGGTTTTTTTTTCTCCCTGCTCTCTCTTCTTCCTCTCTTGCACGATTCTCTCTCAGCTCCCCCTCCTCTCTCTTATTTTCTTTTTCTCCTTCTTATTTTCTTTCTTTCTAACCATACTAACTAAAGTATATTCTATATATATATTCATATATATTCAAATCAGATTTTTTTTTGTTTTAAACAACATAATACTAATGTTATTATTATTTATACTAACCCCTTTCCTCTTGTTATACCTCAAATATTACTAACACTAAGGTTTCTAAACCTTGTTAATACTAGAAATGTTATTATTATTTTTTTTTGTAAGAAATTTCTTTTGTTTTTTTTTTTTTGTTAGTGGGGTCCCACATTTTCATTTTAGCTAGACCTTGCATATCATTCTAGCATGAGAGCCACAAAGTGTTGAAGAACACCAAATCTTCAAACACCATTATAGTTACCGGTGGAGTTCTGGTGAGTTCGTCGGTGGAGTTCCGGTAAGGTGCAGGCTTGTAAATTCAAGCATACAAGTTCGAGGCTTAGTGGATTCTGATTTGGAGGCATACAAGGAGCTTGTAGATTCAAGCTAACAAGTACGGGGCTTGGTGGATTCTGAGTTGGAGATGCACATACCATTATAGGGGCGATTTGTGGATTAGGGTCGTGGAGAAAGACCGGTCAGTTTGCATAAGAGATTCATGTTGTCGATGTGAACGGTTGTAAGATTTCTCACAACTCTTAGTGGTAATTTCTAGATTAGGTCCTGGGGTTTTTTCCGTTAGGTTTGTCCCCGTCAACAAAAATCATTTGTGTTGAATGCTTATATGTGTGAATAATTTTTGCGCAAGATTAAAATATTCGATTCTCCCTTATTTCCGCATTTGAGAATCGAATAAGTCAATACTTGCTTGTTTCAATTTCTACTTATTATGCTCACATTGAGTATTAAGTTTTAATTTTTTAGATATTGATCTCCATTTCATATACACCTAGATTAGTATTTATTGGCTAATACCTTAACCTAGGAATATGTGATATTTCAAGTATTGTTCAAACGACCCAAGATATAATTTCTACACAAGTAGTCTATCCTCTTTGTATAATCTTCAGATGTTATTTTAGCAGGTTCATATTTTTTTTTTGACTCCGTCGGTGTGTCATTCAGTGCATAAACCACATTGAACATAGTAAGATAAAACAACATCTTCTGCTGCCACCGCTTAAAGTTCTGGCCGTCGAACTTGTTGGGCTTGTCGGCATGGGTGTTCGGATTAGTTGTATCCATATCAATAATGTCAGTTTCAATCTCAACTGAATAAACTAATCTAATTATATTCACAATTTAAATGTCAATGATCAGATAAGTAGTAGTTACTTAAAGATAATAACATTATCGACTTACCAACTCTCAGTAAGTGACATGGCCCAAAGCTGATATTAAGAATCATTAATGATTTAGAAAGATCAGCAGATAAAACTATTTGTAAGACACTAATATACACACCTTGTATAAATAAGATCAACAAGTACCCCCACAATGAGGTGAACCAATTTTAATAATCCAGTAACATTATTAAAGTACTAGTGAGGTGCATAAAAGGAACTGTATGATAAAATCACTCCTTAAATCTCTAAATTAACCAATAATCTATGATGTCCTCTACCCAACAGTTTACACATTGTAGTTATAGTCAAATAACTGATTAAGTAGAAGAGATTAACAATAACAGTTCATATACTAAGAAAGTATATTGCCCAAAATAGTACTAAAATTTGTTTCCAAAAGAACCCAAACACAGTAGTAGAGATAAGCTTATTCAGTTTATTACCTTTATCGACACTATGTCCTCAAGATAATAGATACACAAGCAGCTAAATTCGATGTATCATCATAAAGTAACAATTAGTTTTGCAGTATAAAATGTAATATTACACAAGTATTCAAATCAGATCCAAAACTTGTTATAAAAAAAAATTAGGCTAAGATGTAATAGACTGCATCACTTTTAACATTTGTAATTAGATTAAGAACTTATCAATGGTGAACTTAAGAATAGTCTGACTCACTACACCATAATAATAACATTCTATTAAAGACGATTTTGTGCAACTGTTAAGTTTTTGTTGATTTAATTAACAAGTTTTGGTTATCTTATATCTAACAATATTAAGACCAAATACGCCCCTTACTCATATGCTAATAGGTCTCTTGGTAATGGCCTCCAGGATACAACGGTGGTGTAGCTTGTAAGGTAGCACTCCAAACAAGCGAGAGAACAAACTAATAAAGTAACTCAACTGGATTTAAGAAAGAGTTGAAAACAAATATAAATAGTCTAAAACTAGGAAGAAGAGTAGTTGTTTAGTTGTTCTCTTTTTCTTGTTGAAGTCATATTCAAAAGAAAAAAACCCAATGATATAAATATAGGTGAAAAACTGGCTACACCCACTGCCACATGGCACTCCTCTATAAGGCAAAGAAAATATGAGAAGATCCCACCAGAGTGAAAATAGGACGACCAAGTCTTAGACTTGATCTAGACTCAATGACTAAGTGGAAAAAGTCAAACACTGAGTGAAATTTCATTCACTCAAAGTAGTTTTTAAAAAATAATAATAAAGGGTTCAAAATCCTCAAAGATAAAAATATATTATTTCTTTAATATTTTTTTTAAAGAAATCTTTTATAACATAAAGTATATGAAATTGTTTTATCTTCTTATACTATGAATTTCGACGATGCATGGAATCCTTAAGTTTTGAATACAATAATGTTTTGATGATGATAATGATTAAAATAAAATCATTAATGGTGATTAGTGGTCGGAAACATGATAATAATCCAACTTGATCCATCGTCGATGAAAATTCAATGTCCCTACGGTTGTCAGATCTAACCGAAAGTGTGTAACTAAGAGAGGGATTAAATTTATAAAAGTTAAAAAATTATTTGCTAGAATCTAAGTCTAATATCAAAAATCTCAAAACAGAGTATTGATTTATTCGATTCTTAATATGCGGAATTAAGAACAAGAACCGAATATTTTAATCTTTATGAAATAAGAAATCTGAATACAAAGATTTTTGTTGACGAGGAAAACCCAAACTAGAAAAAACCTCGGGACCCAATCCAGTAGAAATAATCCACTAAGTAAATCAGAACTTACAAACCGTTAATCACTGACTCAAGACTCGAACTCTACGATCTGATCAGCCGGATGCAATCTTTATGAATCAAATCCATGAACCGCCACTTTGTTGATCTCCACATGATGCGTCTCCAACTCAGAATCTACAAATGCCCGCAACTTAAACAATCACCTGAATCCACGAGCAATCAACACAAACTTGAATCCACAAGTTTACACACTGGAAGTCCACCGGAAAAACCTCAAATAAAGGTTTAAGACTAAGGTTAAAAGGATTTAGTCTTCTTCAACAAGCATGGAAGCTAAAAGTATGAGTTTAAAACTCTAAGCTGTTGAATTGTATGGGATTATGAGAAGTAGGGTTAACATAATCCTTTTATAGAGTTATGGTATGTCCAAACATGTTTAGAAAACTCCTAAAACAATTTGAGGTCGGTTAGGAATCTCATTCAAACAAGAATTTGAATTTTAGCAACTTCTAAACGATATTTCCCGTGTTGGTTTCGATATGAGCATGTTTCTTATAAAAAATAAACTCTCTTGTTGGAGGTTGTTTCGAAAGCAACGATGTCCCTATCGAAAGCAAGCTTATCTGTCTTCAAGACTGGCCTATTAGTTTCGAAACTAACATGTTCCTATTGAAAGAAAGCTTATCTATTTTCCAGAATAGTGATTGAACTTATTTCGAAAGTAACATTAGTGGTATCGAATTCAAAGCAGTCTGTCTAACTGACTTTTCTTTCCATTTTGAAATCAAACATTTAATATCGAAAGCAAAGCTTCCTATTTTCACACAAAGCCTTGGTTTTGAAATCAAAAGAATGATATTGAAATCAACCAACCTATGAAAGATTTAAGTGTTAAAAACACCATAAAACTTCCAGTTTGAGTAGGACAACTTACCTATGGTCTTAAATGAAACTAATCACCTATGATGATAATAGGTATCTAAGTCACTTACCATCCTAAGATGTTTTCCTATTGTGTTGAGTAGGAGCTTCTTTGCAACTCGAATATCCTTCGTCTTCAATCTTCAATGACCAAATCATGGAGACAACATGCTAACTCTAACTCAAGTTACATAGACCTATTGAGCTTGATTTGACACGTAAATTGACAAACCCAAAGAGAAAACCTATGGATCTAACAATCGAAGGACTAATGAGTGTGATAAAACCATCGAATATGGTAATCCAGTAGAAGAACCGTGAAAGATATAGTTGGTTATCGTCTAACCAATAATTAGACCCCAATAAAAAACATAAATCTTTGAATAAGATTTATTTGGTTTCGAATAAACCCTAAAGAGATGGAATAAGATGATGAAGAAAATGGTTATTTTTTTACACAAGTAAAATATTTGCATTATTTTGTGAAAAGTAAAATGAATATTTGTTTTATTGCATGGCATGATTTAGTATTTTTGGATTACTACCCTACTGAGCTTTACTCACCTGATCAAAGGTTTCTAGTATAAGAACATTCAATCAAGAACAAATAATGGAATTAAGAAAAAGACGATGTTGCTGAAGATAGTTTATCTCTCTAAGATTCTCAATATTCTTTAAAGAATTAACCAGAAAAGAAAAACAATGGTTACTCCTACACAACAAGTAGGTTTATACCCTTTAAAAAAGAATTAATAAAAGAACTCTATCCCACACAAAGAGATTAACCCTTACTTATAGAAAAGAGTACTTAGTTGTTTCTAATTGGTAACCTTCTTGGACACAAAGTCTTCTCCCAGCAGTTTTCTATTTCACAAGAGAAAACATTTACCTTGCTGGACAAGTAGACTTCTAAAATAGAAAGTTAAATAGAAAAATTAAAGAAACCACAACTAATAAAATAGTATATGTTATTATATTAGTAATTACTAAAAGTTATTTCTCATATACATATGAAAAACTTACTAAACTAGCCATATACTATTATATTAGTAATTACTAAAAGTTGCTTCTAAACTTACTAAACTAGCCATATACGGTTAATGGGTGATCCACCTGGATCATGGCTCCCCATTTTGGAGAAGCCGAAAGCACCTGCAAAGGCTAAAAATGTAAGTAAGGGAACTCACGAGCTCCCATCTCCTTACTAAACCACTTAGACTTACTCGATAATTGACCCTTTCTACCAATCCGGTATGATTCAATCTGTCTACGCCTAGTCCCCCTGGCCTTCTTGTCAAGGATATAATCCTCTTGTAATGGATCCTCCCTCTCAAACCATAGGTCATCAAGTGAAGGGAGTTGATAACTACCCACATCAGCTTCATCATCCAACAAGGATGGCTCAAAGGGCATCAAATACTCAGCATTAATCACGGAGTACATCTTCATGTAAGGCAGCAACTCTAGTTGAAAGGCGTTTTCTCCAATCTTCTTCAAAATTTTGAATGGCCCGTACCAAAGAGGCTTCAACTTCTTTCCCTCTCCTTGCAACTGCTTTGTGCTGAGCTTCAACTAGAATAAATCTCCCTCTTTGAAGTCATATTAGAGTTATACCTGTCATGCCGAGCCTTATATCGTTGTTGGGATCTTTCTAGTTGCTCCTCAACTTCCTTATGGACTTTAGAAATTTTCTCCAAAAGTTGTTATGCTTTCAACCTATCTTCCTCAGCTTTACCATCTTGCTTTTTAGTAAGAGAGAAAGCCAAGTCAAAAGGACTCGAGGGTAGGTAAACTAAGCAGACCTCAAATGGGGATTTCAAGGTAGAACTATGAATATCTCGGTTGAATGCAAACTGTAAATAAGGCAAGCTCTCATCCCAAGTCTTAGGATGTTTAGAATTATACCCTCGTAATAAGTGGAGTATGGTTCGGTTCACCACCTCTGTCTGGCCATCTGACTGTGGATGAAATGTCGTGCTTCGTTTCAGCCTTATAACCATCATCCCCCATAAAGACCTCCAAAAGTGACCAAGAAATCTGCTGTCCCGATCAGAAATAATAGAATTAGGTAAATTTAAATGCTTCTAAACATGTTGGAAAAATAATTTAGCTGTTCCTTCTCATGTAACTGTCTTCTTACAAGGAATCAAGACAACTATCTTGCTGAATCGATCAACTACCATAAATAAGTAATTAAACCTGGTCTTAGAGGTAGGTAAACCACCCAAAAAGTCCATTGAGATACTCTCCCAAGGTCGAGATGGCACCAGTAATGGTGTGTATAACCCTAACTTTCTTGAGGGTTTTGATGTATTGCAAAGCACACACCCTCGAATAAAGCATGCAACATCCATCTGCATCCGAGGCCAAAAGGTGTAACGTCGTAGATTGAGTAATGTCTTTTCTACTCCAAAGTGACCTGCTACCTTAGAAGTATGAGCTTCTCGTATCCACTGCAATCTGTCCCCATCTACCGGAATACATAGATGATCCCCTTTGAACATCAAACCATCCTTTAGTTCAAATTTACAAGGCTTACCTTGTTGCAACTTTGCATATGACACTTGGAATTCTGGATCAGTATCATACCCTTTCACGTACTCGAAAGGCATCACAGGTTGTATTTGCATAGCCACAAGCAAAGCGGAAGATCCTGGAGGCCTAGACAACATATCTGCTAGCCTATTAGTCGTACCTTTCTTGTACTTGATGATGATGTTGAATTGTTGTAAATAGGACATCCACTTCATATGTCGGGCCTGCTGCAACTTACTCTGTGTTTGAAGAAACTGTAAAGATTTGTGGTCTGAATGGACTACAACTTCCTTCCCTAACAAGTAGCATCGCCAATACTTCACCGATTGTTGTAAGGCGTATAACTCTTTGACATAGGTTGGATAATTTCTCACTACTGAATTAAACATTTCTGAGTAATACTCCACGGGCTTCCCATCCTGCATTAAAATACCACCCAAAGCATAGCTACTAGCATCTGTCTCTACCTCAAACAGTCTCTGCAAGTTAGGCAAAGCTAAAACTGGATCTTTAGAAATCTTTCGTTTAAGCAACTTGAAGGTATCGTCATGCTTTTCTAACCAGTCAAACTTCCTTCCTGCCTTTGTTAGCTCAAATAATGGTGTTGCAATTTGAGAGAAGTTTCGGATAAACTTACGGAGATACTGGCAAGCGCCCATAAAGCTAGATACTTCAGTCCCTATATACGGTCTAGGCCAATCCGTAATAGCCTTAACCTTAGATGGATCCACTTTAAGTTGTCCACCACCAACAATGAAGACAAGATACACCAATGATTCCTTCCCAAACTCACATTTCTTACCATTCAGTCTCAATTGATTTTGCTGCAAAGTCTCTAATACTTTCGCTAGATGTATAAGATGTTTCTCCCATATAGGACTGTATATCAAAATATCATCCAAATAAACAATGACAAAATCATCAATAAAAGGGCGAAGTACCTAATTCATAAGACGCATGAAAGTAGCAGGAGCATTGCATAAGCCGAATGGCATAATAAGCCACTCGAAGAGACCTTGTTTAGTCTTGAAGGCTATCGCTTTGGTGGTAACTTGTGGATCTCTCCAAACAGCTCTTGGAACTATACCTGCACTTTCTCAAGCTCCAACTGTTGTCGTGGAGAGAGTGACAAAGTGGACAACACAACAAAAGATGGAACCTCATCATGCGGCCTGATCATTAACAAAAGGAACTTTCCACAAGCGTTCACCATCCGCTTGGCTTGAGCAGCAGTAGCCAAGCCATTAGCAAGGGAAGCCTTGCTAGCTCGGATGAAAAACTCTATGCCATCCTTCATAAATCGATATTTTTAAAGCTTACGATAGAAAATAGCATCTCGATCCTATAGGTATGGACTACCTAGAATAACTTGGCATACATCCAGTGGCACCACATCACATATCACCTCATCAATGAATTCTCCAGTAATGGCAAACTTAAAAGTTCATTGCTTGGTAATTGTAGACTCGACATCCTTTTGAATCCATCCGAGTGGGTATGGTTTAGGGTGAGGTGTGACTGCCAATCCCAATTTCTGCACCACTGCAGCGGATATGAGATTCTTTTGACTACCTGGATCATTAATAGCTTCTATCAAATCCTGCTTCACTTGTATACGAATATTGAACAAGGCTTCACGTTCTTCTAAAGAGATAGACTCATGGGTCATGAGAGATAATTTCAAGTCAGCTCGCACTAATTCTGGAATCTCCACAGATTTTGCATTCAATGTCTTATTGTTTTCCTTTTGTTGCGCATTGCGCTCCTTCCTTTTAGCTCTGTCTTGCTCTAGCTTCTCAGGATGAAGTACATAACACTGATCCTTGGTATGACTACTCTTCTTGCAATGTTTGCAATAAAGATTTTTCTTTCCAGACTCATGCTCCCCATTTTTTTTATCTTTCACATTACCAGTCTGCTTCTATTTCCCTTTGTCATCCTTCCTATCGCTCTTTTTGTTCTTGGCTTCAATGGGAATAGCTATCACCAAAACCTCTTCAAGTCTTGGACCTTGAATAAATGCAGCTCTCTACGTATATACTTATGCAAACCTGTAATACCCTTTTAATTTAAATTACTAATGTTTAAGGGCAACCACTTTTGTTAAGTGCACCCTGATAGAGTTTTAGTAAGTTTGGGTTTAAACTAATTATAAATATAAACTAAAACCCAAAACCCTCCTATTTTCTTGTGTTGATCGGCTGGTAAAGAGATAGAGAGAGGGTGAATCAGCTGGTATAGAGAGAGAGAACTTCTTGAAGAAGAGATTGCAGCTATCGTGTTCATGAGAGAGAGCGCAGGGGTTCTTCTTCTTCTTCCTCGCGGTCGGGAGAAGGTTTTGCTTTGAGGCAAGTAGTAGCTTGCTCTTTTGGTGTAGATTTAGGTTATTCATATTCTTGTTATGCTTTCTTAATGATTGAATGCATGAAAACCTAGTTTGTACGTTGTTACATAATTTTGCATGAGAATTATGTGAAAGAATGCATATAGCTTATGATCATATGATGTGTGCATGTTTCTATTGGTTAGAATGCATGAAATCTATATATATGAGAGGTGTATGGGGATTTCTAATGCTTACAGTGGTAAAAACTAAGTTTACACAGAGTTTGGATGAAGAACAAAACTCAAAATCGCGGAAAAACCATTTTAAATTGGGATTCTGGGCAATTCTGGAGTCCACACTTCATGGTATCAGTTCCTATCATCATTTTACCTCCAAAGCGTGTGCAAAATTTGGTGCATTTCTAAAGAGTTTGAAGTTTTGCCCAAAAATGGCCTTATATAACGTAGACCAAAAACATCGAACTGCGATTCTAGGCAATTCGGAGATCCAAATTTTGTGGTATCAAATCCTATCATCATTTTATAGGACCTCTAAAGTGTGCGCAAAATTTGGTGCAATTCTGAAGAGTTTGAACTTTTACCTAAAAATGGCCTTGTACAATGTGGACCTCAAACTTCGAACAGCGATTCAGGGCATTCTGGGGTCCAAACTTCGTAGTATCAGGTCTTATCGTCATTTTATAAGACCTCCAAAGCGTGTGCAAAATTTGGTGCGATTCCGAAGAGTTTGAAGTTTTGCCCAAAAATAACCCTGTACAACATGGACCCAAAACTTCGAACTGCGATTCTGGGCAATTCAGGGGTCTAAACTTGGTAGTATCAGTTCCTATCATCATTTTATAAGACATCTAAAGCGTGTGTAAAATTTAAAGCAATTCCGAGGGGTTCAAGTTTTGCCCAAAAATAACCCTGTACAACGTGGATCCAAAACTTTCAACTGCGAAATTGGGCAAGTCTTGGGTCCAAACTTCATGGTATCAGTTCCTAGCATCATTTTCTATGACTTCCAAAGTGTGTGCAAAATTTGGTGCGATACCAAGGGGTTTGATGTTTTGCCCAAAACATCGAACTGCAATTTTGGGCAATTTTGGGGTCCAAACTCCGTGGTATCAATTCCTATCATCATTTCATAGGAACTCTAAAGCGTGTGCAAAATTTGATGAGATTCTGAGAAGTTTGAATTTTTTTTCAAAAATAGCCCTGTACGACATGGACCCGAAACTTCGAACTGGATTATGGGTAATTCTGGAGTCCAAACTTTATGGTATAAATTCCTATCATCATTTTAAAAGACCTTCAAAGCGTTTGCAAAATTTGGTATGATTCTGAGGTGTTTGAATTTTTTCCCAAAAATAGCCCTAAAAAACGGGGACCCAAAACATCGGACTGCGATTCTGGGCAATTATGGGGTCCAAACTTCGGTATCAGTTCCGATCATCATTTTATAAGACTTCTAAAGCGTGTGCAAAATTTGGTAAAATTCCGAGGAGTTTGAATTTTTGCCCAAAAAAGAGCCTGTACAATATGGACCCAAAACTTTAAACGGCGATTTGGGTCATTTCTGGGGGCCAAACCTCATCGTATTAGTTCTTGTCATCAATTTATAGGACCTTCAAAGCGTCTACAAAATTTGGTGCGATTCTGAGGAGTTTGAAGTTTTGCCAAAAATAGCCCTATACAACCTGGACCCAAAATATCGAACTGCGATTCTGGGCAATTCTGGGGTCCAAACATCGTGGTATCAATTTCTATTATCATTTCATAGGACCTCTAAAGCGTGTGCAAAATTTAGTGTGATTCTAAGAAGTTTGAATTTTTTTCCCAAAAATTGCCTTGTACAACGTGGACCCAAAACATCGTACTGGATTCTAGGCAATTCTGGAGTCCAAACTTCATGGTATCAATTCCTATCATCATTTTAAAGGACCTTCAAAGCGTGTGCAAAATTTGGTTCGATTCCGGAGAGTTTGAATTTTTGCCCAAAAATAGCCCTGTACAATGTGGACCCAAACTTTAAACTGCGATTTTAGGTAATTCTGGGGTCCAAACTTCATGGTATCAGTTCCTATCATCATTTTATAGGACTTCTAAAGCGTGTGCAAAATTTGGTGCGAGTCCGAGGAGTTTGAATTTTTGCCCAAAAATGGCCCTGAACAACATAGACCCAAAACTTCGAATTGCGATTCTGTGCAATTCTGGGTCCAAACTTTGTAGTATCAGTTCCTATCTTCATTTTATAGAAACTTTAAAGCGTGTGCAAAATTTGGTGCGATTCAAAGGAGTTTGAAGTTTTGCCTAAAAACGACCATGAACAACGGGGATTCAAAACTTCCAACTGCGATTCTGGGCAATTCTTGGGTCCAAACTTCGTGGTATTAGTTCCTATCATCATTTTATTTGACCTCTAAAGCGTGTGCAAAGTCTGGTGCGATTCCGAGGAGTTTGATGTTTTGACCAAAAATGGTCTTATACAACGTGGTCCCAAAACTTCGAACTACAATTCTGGACAATTCTGGTGTCCAAACTTCGTGGTTTCAATTCCTATCAACATTTTATAGGACCTCTAAAGCGTGTGCAAAATTTAGTGTGATTCGAGATGTTTAATTTTTTTTTTCCCAAAAATGGGCCTGTACAACTTGGAACCAAAACTTCGAACTGGATTCTAGGCAATTCTAGAGTGCAAACTTCATGGTATCAATTCCTATCGTAATTTTAAAGGAACTTTAAAGCGTGTGCAAAATTTGGTGCAATTCTGAGTTTGAATTTTTGCCCAAAAAAGCCCAGTATAATGTGGACCCAAAACTTCGAACTGCGATACTGGGCAATTATGGGGTCCAAACTCCTTAGTATCAGTTCTTATCATCATTTAATAGGACCTCTAAAGCGTGTGCAAAATTTGGTGTAATTTTGAGGGGTTTGATGTTTTGCCCAAGAATGGCCCTATACAACGTGGACCCAAAACATCGAACTGTGATTTTAGGTAATTCTAGTGTCCAAACTTCGTGGTATCAATTCCTATCATCATTTCATAGGACCTCTAAAGTGTGTGCAAAATTTGGTGCTGCTTTGAGAAGTTTGAATTTTTTCCCAAAAATGGCCCGGTACAACGTGGACCCAAAATTTTGAACTGGATTCTAGGCAATACTGGAGTCCAAATTTCATGGTATCAATTCCTATCATCATTTTAAAATACCTTCATAACGTGTGCAAAATTTGGTGTGATTCCAAAGATTTAAAAAATGGACCCGTCCAATGTTGACCCAAACTTTAAACTGTGATTCTGGGCAATTCTGGGGTCCAAACTTCATGGTATCAGTTCCTATCATCATTTTATAGGACCACTAAAACTTGTGCAAGATTTAGTGCGATTCCGAGGAATTTGAAGTTTTGCATAAAAATGGCCCTATACAACGCGGACCGAAAACATTGAACTGCGATTCTAGGCAAATCTGGGGTCCAAACTTCCTGGTATCTGTTCCTATCATCATTTTATAGGACCTCTAAAGTGTGTGCAAAATTTAGTGCGATTTCGAGGAGTTTGAACTTTTGCCACAAAATGGCCTTGTACATTGTGGACCAAAAATTTTAAACTGCGATTCTGGGCAATTCTGGAGTCCAAACTTCATTGTATCAGTTCCTATTATTATTTTAACTCCAAAGCGTGTGCAAAATTTGGTGCGTTTCTGAGGAGTTTAAAGTTTTGCTAAAAAATGGCCCTATACAACGTGGACCCAAAACATTGAACTGCGGTTTTGGGCAATTCTGGGGTCCAAACTTCGTGGTTCAGTTCCGATAATCATTTTATAATACCTCTAAAGCATGTGCAAAATTTAGTGCGCTTCTGAAGAGTTTAAATTTTTGTCCAAAACTTACCCTATACAATGTGGACCCAAAACTTTAAACTGCGTTTTTGGGCAATTATGGGGTTCAAACTTCGAGGTATCAGTTCTTATCGTCATTTTATACGACCTCTTGCGATTCTGAGAAGTTTGAAGTTTTGCCCAAAAATAGCCCTGTACAACGTGGACCGAAAAACTTTGAACTGCGATTGTGGTAAATTCAGGGGTCTAAACTTCGTAGTACCAGCTCATATCATCAGTATATAGGACCTCTAAAGCGTGTGCAAAAATTGGTGCGTTTCCGAGGAGTTTGAAGTTTTGCCCAAAATGGCCATGTACAACGTGGGTTCAAAACTTCCAACTGCGATTCTGGGCAATTCTTGGGTCCAAACTTCGTAGTATCAGTTCCTGTCATCATTTTATATGACCTCTAAATCGTATACAAAATTTGGTGCGATCCCGAGGAGTTTGATATTTTGCCTAAAAATGGTCCTATACAACGTGGACCCAAAACATCGAACTGCAATTCTGGGCAATTCTAAGGTCCAAACTTCGTGGTATCAATTCTTATCATCATTTCATAGGACCTCTAAAGCATGTGCAAAATTTGGATTCCGAGAAGTTTGATTTTTTTCCCAAAAATAGCCCTATACAACGTGGACCCAAAACTTCGAACTAGATTCTGGGCAATTCTGGAGTCCAAACTTCATGGTATCAATTCCTATCATCGTTTTAAAGGACCTTCAAAGCGTGTGCAAAATTTGGTGCGATTCCGAGGAGTTTTAATTTTTGCCCAAAAATGGCCATGTCCAATGTGGACCCAAACCTTAAACTGCGATTCTGGGTAATTTTGGGGTCCAAACTTCATGGTATTAGTTCCTATCATCATTTTATAGGACCTCTAAAGCGTGTGTAAAATTTGGTGCGATTCCGAGGAGTTTGAAGTATTGCCCAAAAATGGCCCTATACAACGTAGACCCAAAATATCGAACTACGATTCTGGGCAATTCTGGGGTACAAACTTCAAGGTATTAGTTCCTATCATCATTTTATAGGACCTCTATAGCGTGTGCAAAATTTGGTGCGATTCCGAGGAGTTTGAATTTTTACTCAAAATTGGTTGTACAACGTGGACTTAAAACTTCGAACTGCGAATCTGGGTAATTCTGGGGTCCAAACTTCGTAGTATGAGTTCTTATCTTCATTTTATAGGTCCTCTAAAGCGTGTGTAAAATTTGGTGCGATTCCGAAAAGTTTAAATTTTTTCCTAAAAATGGCCCTGTACAACGTGAACCAAAAACTTCGAACTGACTATGCAGAGAAGTTAATTTCCAATGAGATTTCGATGTATCAAATATGCTGGAAAAGTTCGTGGCCGGATTGGATGTTCATTTTTCAAGTGGGTGGATCCTGCAAGTTCAATATCAAAATCAAATACGTGTTTGCGAATATTTTACTTATAGAACCTTGCGGACAAGGTTGCTTTGAGGACGATGGAATGATATGTACACGTTGTTAGTGGTTGTGCCACGTGTTAAACAAGAAGGCTTGTCTTAGGTATAGAGTTTAAATCGTAGGTTGTAAGTGTTTTGGTTAAAATGGGTCCATGATCTTGTACGTGAGTTTAGTTATATTGTAGTTATTATTTGTTTAGTTGAGTACGTGGGATGTAGTTCCTACAAGTTAGGGTTTGTTTTTATTTAAGTGGAAGTTCTCTAATGAGAATCTGATATGTACACGTTGTTAGTGGCTGTGCGTGTACATATCAGATCCAAGGGCGGATGTTCTGTAAAGATGATTTCCTCGTCATGGACATCAACCTCACAAAAAATTACATTGTTCTAAGACTTTAAAGTCTTATAAAAAATTAATTTAAATTTTAAGTTATTTAAACCATCTAATTTTCTGTCAATTTTCTACCAATTTTCCACGTAGTTAAAAATTAGGTCAATCACATTTTTTTGTAGGAATGATCCAGAGGAAATCCTCACAGCAAATCAACACTTTGGGGCTTGAGCCATACTGATGATAGATTATTCAATTTTATCAATTCCTAAAAATCATTTGGTTATGGTTGTTGACTCACTAATGAATTTAAGTATAGGAATTGGAAAACAGTTTTGTAGGAATGACTATAATACCTTCTTATTTTTGAAAATATGTTCGACTTTAAGCAATTTGAAATTTAATTTTTGACAAACACAAGTGTACTGGTGAGGTGGTGAAGATGGTGTGGTGGTGGAGGTGGCAATGGATTTAGATGTATTTTTTATTTTTAGACTTGTTGTTTTGTACGGTAGTTTTATAATTTCAATAAATTGTAAAGCATTTCCAAAAATTCATTTCAGTTGCATTTTCCCATGAATGTAATTAAAATGGGGTATTTGGGGCGGAAATGGTAATGGATTTATTTCCAGAGAATTGAAATTTGGAACCCAGAATTCATTCAATTCCTCAAAACAAACAGCCCCTTAGTGAGCAGGATGTTGATCTCTGCACGCGGTCTTTTTAAAGATGATGTTATAACAATTATAACTGTAACGTGCATGTCATGTTATATGTATAAGAGGAATGCTAGCATGCAATTCGAGTTGCTTTAGAATCCATATGTTCTTTTGTTTATACGGAGAATCGCACCCACGTGTAATGTGCTTTCTGTGCACGTGTACCGAGATACACATGTCACTTTATTTCGACACGTGTTCCTAAATAGGGCATGTGTACCATCTTTTTCATTTTTGTCTCAGAACTTTACAAGCATAAAACGTAGATCTAGGGAGCTGCAAACTTACTTTTCTTTGTACACAGTCTTTCTTAGAATAATCATAGTTTGATCAAGAAATTCTAAAATACCCCTTAGTCGTGAAGTAGAGGTTGATTTCATGATCAGGCGGTTGTCGGGTGCCTAACACCTTCCCGACCCGTACCAGGATTCTCTTACCAGGAATCTCTCTTCGCAGACTAGACTAGTCAGGAAGATCGCCATGTTTTTTAAAACAAAACGATTTTCCAAAACCGGGTCCTAATTCCTAGATTAATCAGGTGGTGACTCCTTTACACATCATAAATAATTCTTTCCCTAGTTAAGAATCTCGAGAAAAAACTCAATTCTTTATCTCTTCAATCGTTTGCGGTCGTAGATGGGAAGATGAAAGTATTTTTTATTCGGAGCGTATCCTACAGCTGGCGACTCCACTAAGGATTACAGGAATCTGACTTGAAAAACGATTAAGGGTATTTTTTTAATTTCTTGATTATATACTTCTCGGGTTTGCACACACAAACACACACTGCATGCACCTATTCATCTTGTATCTATATTTTATTACTCTCTCTTAATCCTACTAGGACTATTGAAATCCGTGACTGAGTAGATACCATCCCGACCAAGCGGTCATATGGGAATAATGTACTAAAGACCAGCTTCGTGTTGTGAGGTATATCTCTGAGGGCTCTAACCACCCAAATAGAGTCTAGTTGAGCCTTAATCATGCATACATGTAGTCGCAATAGATTCCATCCTTAGGATAACCTAGAGGACTGCATACATTCTTCACAACTTTCGAGGCATGACCCACAGTAGAGATTTTTGTGGATCTGACAATTTGAAAGTCTAAAATCCTTACGGTTATTAGTTGGAATAACCGTATGTCAATGTGACTAAGGTTAAGGATTACACAATCACCAAATAAAAATAATGTCGGTGATAAAGATGGAAACTAAAATCTCTAGTCAAGAGTATTGACTTATTCGATTCTTTAACATGCGGAAACAAGAATCGAATATTTCAATCTCTTAATAAATATAAAGATATGCACAAGAGATTTTGTTTACGAGGAAACCCAAACTGGGAAAAACCCCGGGACCTAGTCCAGAAAAGAATCCACTAAAAGAAATGAAAACTTACAAACCGATTTACCACT
Source organism: Macleaya cordata (assembly GCA_002174775.1). Classification (NCBI taxonomy): domain Eukaryota; kingdom Viridiplantae; phylum Streptophyta; class Magnoliopsida; order Ranunculales; family Papaveraceae; genus Macleaya; species Macleaya cordata. Next base: position 27,235 of record MVGT01004049.1, read on the forward strand.
CGATGGACACGAATTACGACTCCCTCTACGCTCCAACAGCTACGGTGTATAGTTCTTCAACAAATTCGAACTCCACGAATTTGCCTCTTAGTAGATGATGATGCGTCTCCAACTTGACCTCCGCAAGTCCCGCACCATGAACCAATACTTGACTCTTCAAGTATCACCACTTGCTTGACACTTTCAAGCTTCACCACCGGAATACCACCGGCACACAAAAACAGAGTTTTGGTTTAAAGTGGGAAGGATTTGAACCAAGTTCAACAAGCTTGAGAACTAAGAATTTCGAGTTTGAAAAACTCTCAAGAGCTTGTTGAGGTGAGGGGTGAATGGTTGATTGAATACTGGAGATTCAACCCCTATTTATAGTGAAGATGTCCAGCTCAATCCTAGACTAAATTATTAGTTCTAGGTCTAATGGTAGACACCATTATTGGGGATGAGAGAATAATCCATTGAGCCTCTCATCCCACTTAGAAATGTTTTCCCACGCTCAATTATCTCCCTGAAACAAGGCTTAGAGGGAGATGAGCAATAATGTGTTAAAAAGTTACTTTACAGCTCAGAAAATCGCACTAAAAAAAAACGAATCTGGGCGTTGGTTTCGAAATCAAGCCAGTCGGTTTCGAAACCAACATGTGGTTTCGAAACTGACCTGATTTGGTTTCGAAACCAACAAGCACCTGTGATGGTTATTGTCTTTTGGTTTCGAAATCAACAGGTTGGTTTCGAAACCAAACTTCATCTGAAGATAGATGTGGTTTTGGTTTCGAAACCAAACTGTTTGGTTTCGAAACCAAAATTCATCTGAAGACAGATGAGTTTTGGTTTCGAAACCAACAGTTTTGGTTTCGAAACCAAACTTCATCTGTCATCAGATAAAGTTTGGTTTCGAAATCAAACAGAGGTTGATTTCGAAACAGACTTTTCCCTATATAAAAATAACACCATCAATGCAGTTGGTTTCGAAACCAAGCTTCTTGGTTTCGAAACCAAAACTGTCCAGATTAAATTTTTATCTTTTAAAACACATTTTATCAAGAACAAACAGTGTGGGAAACACTCTTAGCAATCTAACCACCTATGGTACTTAGTGTTCTAAGTCACTTACCATCCTAGGATGTCTTCCGGTGGTGAGTTGAGTTTTTCGGAGCCTTTGTAGATTTCTTCTCTTTCAACCGAAGTGAACCGAGACTCACTAGACTCTAACTCAGAATTACAAGAGATCATCTTGAGTTAATTTTTGACACGAAATTCGACAAACATAAAACATGGACCTTTCAATCTCCCCCTTTGTCGATTTCGTGACAAAAACCATTTAAGAGAAAAAAAAAAAATAACCCTTCCCCATTACAGCATAATTCCTCTTACAATGTACTCAAGACATAATAAAGACACACTCCCCCATAGTTATGACATCTAAACCTTAGGAGTAATGTTTTGATGATTTCCTGCAAAGAATTCAAACTCATTCCAGAACAAGATAATACTAATAATTAAGGAAACACAGTATCTTGTAATGAAAAACACATGAAAAACATAGGGATTTCAACCACTCCCCCGATGTATTTGAATTCTCTCCCCCATAGTTATGCATACTCCCTGTTGGGTAATCATTCAGAATGATAAACACTTCTCCCCCTTTTTGTCAGAAATAGACAAAGGTGAAGAAAAAAAAATCCCTGCAAGAAGATACATTCAGGTATATATGGAGAAAGGAAATAACTGATGCTTTGACAAGAAAAGAAAAACTGAATCATCCATCAATTGTTCTAACTTTCCAAGAATCAGATAAAGAGTTTTTAAAGAGTGAAAGATGAAGCCGCAAATGAAAGAAATAAAAATGAAGTATCACTCACAACTAACAAAACAAAAAAAAAGAGCAACTAACTATCCATCGTGTCAGAACTGGAGGATTCACCAGAGGAATCCTCATCTTCAGTGTCATCATCAGGCTCAATAGGGCGATCATGACTGGTCTTGGATCTCCCCTCTTCTGGCACAGCAGGAATGCCTTCAACACCAACCTTAGCAGCAATGGCATTCACAACGGGCACCAACATCTTCATATATGCAAGGATGGTGTTGGTGGCCTGTGATTGTGCAACCCGTGCCTGTCGTCGAATCTCCCTCCGAGTATGTCTGGATGTACTAGCAGGTACAGAAGGGATCGAGGGAGAAGGTTCAGTCGTAGCAGGAGCAGGTGTCTCAGACTCTGGAGCAGCAAGAGCAGGAGCTTCCACAGATTTTAGATGTCCTGTGATCCGCTTGACCGTACCAACAGAGATCGGGCGCATAGCTTCGAGAACAGCCTCATGAGGAGGAATAACAACTCCAAAATGTTGAAGGATTCTCTCAATAAGCTTAGGAAAGGGAAGCAAGTGGGAATATGTGGCATACTTATTGATTGTGATCATTTGATACACAATAAAATCTGCCATCTTCAGTTTAGTCCTAGTTCCCAAATGAAAGAGAAACTCAGCCATGTCGTCACTGAGTTTGCTCCGATTCCCAGAGCAAGGGAAGAGATTGGTTGCAGCAATGTTTCCTAAAACCTTATAGAATAAGGTGCACCTAGAGGCAGGGAAATTTCTTCTCCACCCAAAGCGTTCCCCAGCCAATTCTTCTGCAATGGCTTCGGCGCTAGGTAGGTATTCCTCCTCAGTGTCGCGCTCGGGAGGGAATTGAAGTGCCTCATCATCATCCTCGAAATCGAGGAGAGAGGCAATGAGAGGACTATCCACTATAAGAGGTTTTCCACAAACCATAGTTGAAAATTTAAAACTCTTCTCATCAATATGGTGAAAATTCGAGTAGAATACTCGAACAAGTCTTGGGTAGGCATTCCCATTGCCATCAAACAGCCTATCCCAGTTGCGAAAATTCAACCTTGCTTGAATTTCTAGAAGAGTTGCATCCTTGTACCAATTAACTTGTCGCTCAACGACAAGAGAACGCTTTTGAAAGTTTTGGATGTAAAGATTGTAACAATTTGCCGAATAAAATTTTTCTTTTGTTCTAGGGCAAATGAAGGATTGGGATGAACCCATAGAGGATCTTGGCCTCTTGGGGTTGGGAGTGGAAGAGGTGGAAGGGTTTGTTCGGTTTGAAGACATGATGAATCCTAAACACAGATCTAGGGTTCAAACACTGAAAAGTAAGGAAGATCAAGAGAGGAGGAAGAAGGCTTACCAAGATGGAGAATGCGTGAAAAGCCTAGCACTTGATCAAAATCTTTTGCAAAACCCTTGAGAATCCTCTCCTTGTGTTTTTCGAAATCCCAAGAAAATGTGAGAAGACATCGAGTAGGTTTCGAAACCCCTTTTATAAACCCAGAACAAATACTCCCAAAAATGCCCCTGAAGATGCGTGAAGGACGCGGCGGGTTCGAAACCAAAAGGGTTGGTTTCGAAACCGAGACAAAGATTGTCTTCAGGTAAGTTTTGGTTTCGAAACCAAACGGGTTGGTTTCGAAACCGAGAAAAAAAAGATGTCATCAGGTGAGTTTTGGTTTCGAAACCAACCTGTTTCGAAACCGAAAGCACAAAAATGGCTCCAGGTGCAGTTTGGTTTTGAAACCAACTAGTTGGGTTTCGAAACCAGTCACTTTGGTTTCGAAACCAAAGAACAAAAATACCCAAAAATATGACAAATTTCCCATAAAATATT
>MVGT01000467.1:0-13336 GCA_002174775.1 Macleaya cordata
CCAGTAACTGTAGTTCCCACATATCTCACACTTGAATTCCTGGCCAAGACCATGAAGCTTATATAACCAGTAGGGAATAGGCTTGCCATCCCAACCCATTGGCAACTTGAGAGGATTATAAATCTGGTGCTGCTCTTCTTGGTCACTTTCTGTGTCATTAACTTGTAGTAGTACTTCTTCCTCCTCATCGCGCTCTGCCTCCATTTCCTCATATGTCAAAGCCTGCTTCTTCTCAACATATTCTTTGGTTTGAAGGATCTTCTCATCCAGCAGTTCACATAATCGTCTTATCTTCGCCTCCTTCAAGGCAATTTCTTTCGAAACATGATCAGTACTCAGTAATTGTGATGCTTTATTAACGAAATGTTTTCTGTCCAGTTTCTCAACAGGTGTGTGCTTTGTGAGAAAAAGTCTCTCGGCACGCTGCTGAACAGTACCGCCTGTTTTAAGCCCTAGAACAGCCAATGCCTCCTTTAATTTTTCTGGTCCTACTCCGCTGGTAATTAACTCTTGCATTGTACTGTAGTGGTCGAGATCAATAATAGTAGAAAGTTTATCATCCTGAGTAGTAGTAGTACCCTTTTTACAGCTTTCCCATCCTTCTATCTTACCATTTTCCCAGAGATCTTCAAACTCAATCTTGACATTAGAAAATATTCTATCAAGGTCCCAAAGGGGTTCGGTTCGCTGTAAGAAAGAAATCAGATACTCGAGAAGATGCTCCAAATAGTCACTGTATTGCCTTGTTAGTTTTAGGTTACGACGACAGATTTTATGCGGTTTTGAAAACACATCTAGATAAGTAGAGTAGTCGATGGGCTCTCCAAATTTAGAATTGACATACTCGTTATACAACTCATGCAAGTCCAAGTACTTACCCCCATAACGCTCTTCGCCACTAAACGCTATGCCGATGTGTGGTTCCTCCGCGTCATACTTATTCTCAGATGATGATGATGATGCATCTGCTAGAAGAACCTGATTAGCATTGGGATGCTGCTGCTGCTGCTGCCGCCTATAGTACTCACGAATATCCTGTAATCTGTTAAAAAACACGTTAAACGTAAACGTTCCTCGTGCAGTTTCTTCTTCTTCTAATGCATCGATTTCATCCTTTATTTTGNAAAACTAATAATATCCGCTTTCAATAAAAGGAAACTTATTTCAAAAAGGAAACTAAAAAGGTGATCAAATAAAAATGGGGGAACGACCGTTTAGTCCTATTTGAGGGTTAATATGATGGTTCAATCCCAGCTAAAAATAATATGACAGTTTAGTCCAAAAAGGTGAAAAACCACACATGTGCATTTTACTTGACAAAAATGCCCCAACAATAAATACATAAGCAGTAAGTACTAACTAACTTTTTTATTTTATTTTTAAAACAAAAAATGACATAACTTTTAAAATACAAATCAGTTTTTCATACAAATTATATTTTTGGAAATCTTACATTGAGATCTTTAAAATAAGACCAATCAACAATATTTTTTTTTTATTTTTTTTTTTTGTATTACGAAGTATGCAAAATGAGTTTTGCGATTGCAAAATGAGTTTTGCAAATGCAAAATGTGTTTTGCAAAACTATTTTCCATTTAAACAAAAGAATGGATGAATGTTTTTATAAAGATTTAGGTTTAAAACAACATTTATAGCTTTCGATCTGTATTTTTTCTTAAAAAATACAGCAACACAATTTGCATCCATTTATATATATGCATGCAAAACACAATTTGCATCCACTAAAATGCATGCAAAATAGTTTTTGCAAATGTTTATATGCTTGCAAACATACTATGAAGACATTTAAATGGGTGCAAAACACAATTTGCAACCACTAAAATGCATGCAAAATGGTTTTTGCAAACGTTTATATGCTTGCAAACACACTATGAAGATATTTAAATGCATGCAAAAACTATTTTGCATACAATGCAAAATAGTTTTTGCAAACGTTTGTATGGTTGCAAAAACAGTATGAAGACATTTAAATGTATGTAAATTATGTTTTGCATGCATTTATATATATGCAAAACACAATTTGCATAGAATTACATGTATATATGCAATAATTCTGGAAACACTTTAAAGTATGCAAATTCAGATTTGCATGTCTTTCAAATTTTTTTTTTTTTGAAAAAAAGTATTGTTGTCTGGTCTAGTTTTGAAGATCTTGTCGAAAGCTTTCTAAAAATATAAATTTTATAAAAATCTGACTTTTGGTTTAGAAGATATAACATTTTAAAGATTTAAAACAAAAAATAACAAACATTTTCTCATTACAGCTGTTCACTTTTAAAAATAAAGAAAAAAGGGTAAAAATGGTAATACCCACAAGTAAAATACGCACATGAGTCTCAACAAAAGACTAAATGGTTGTTATTTATTAAAAAAATGACTAAACAGTAAAAAAGAAGTCAACAAAAGATGTTTTAGACAAAAAAAATGATAGCTGGGATCAAACTGTAGTAATACTTAGGAAAAAGGACTGTTTGGTCGTTTTCTCAATAAAAATAGAAAACTAATAATATCAGATTTCAAAAAAAGGAAACTAAAAAGATGATATTTGAAATGTCATGGTCCTCTTCGCGAGAGATGCTATAGGGACTGATCCCTCAATCTGTTTTTTTATACAGAAATCATAAAGGGTGGTGGATTGAGGATGACACCTCAATCTGTATAAAAAAACAGATTGAGGGATCGGTCCCTCAAGCATTTCTCCCTCTTCGCTCCATATTTCGGCACCAAAATCAGACCAAACGATGTCATCAGAAAATAACAGTTGGGATGGTGGTGGGATAGAAAAGTGAAGTAGACCCACAAAATTCAGCAAAGAACATTCTGATCCTCCAATCTATCCAACATGAAAAAAAAGCACCCCATAATGTTAGTGGCACGCCCCATGAGTTTGAACTTGGTCAATTACGTTGGACTATCATGTTTTCTTGATCTATGCACCAATTACACCTAGATGGATGGTGCTAGCGTGACACCAATGGTTGGTGTGGGCACCAAAACATTTCTGCCGGCTTAGGTCCCACTCTAACGGCTGATTTTTTTTGGAGCATGTTCTCCTCATCATGTAGATCTTACTTACAAAAAATCAACTCATTTTAAAACTTCTAACCCGATCAAACATTGGACTTTATTCCCACTAGTGAACTTTATGATAAAAAATAAATATTGTAGGTGGTCCCACTGGTGACTATGTATAATTTGATGTAATTTAGACATTAAGGAGAACATCGTCTAAAAAAATTATCCCGTAGATCTACTCCATATGATCCCACTGGCAAATGTATAAATAAATAATGTTATGGGACATAACCGGTATTTTTGGGTGCAAAAAGGTTTTGGGCTGTTAATGTAAATTATGCAGTGCATTATGAGGTGGAGATCGTGGACACAAAAAATCAACCCTTGGATTAACTTCATGTAGCACCAACTTAAAAAAAACTCGTTATTTTTCTCGGCAACTAGAAGGCAGGAGATTAACTCTGAATATTTCAGAAACCTACACACTCTATATTGTTGCTGCAACAACACATTAGAGGCGTGGAAAGTGCTGAAGATTTTCTCCAACAGCTGTTCATCAGTAATAGTATCATCACACAGTCTCAGCTGCGAGGTTATTCTGAATAAAGCCGAGGTATAATCTGTTACTGATTTGAAGTCCTGCAAACGCAGGTTCCTCCAATCATTCAGAACAACAGGATGTATGACCATCGACAAGTGGCCATATCTTTCCTTTAAACAATTCCATAGGACTAACAGATCTTTCACCGTCAAATATTCAGATTTAAGTCCCTCATGGATATGATTACGAAGGAAAATTGTTGCAGCCGCAGCGGGACTCTCCTTGGTCGACTGATTTCTTTCTCTTATTGTATCTCCGAGTTCTCTTGACTCGAGATTGAGTTCCGCATCCAGAACCCAAGAAAGGTAGTTATTTCCAGAGATATCTAAAGCAGCAAACTCAAACTTCGTTAGATTCGACATTGAAAATAAAACTACACAAGTATACCTTTCTGATTTTGTGAGATGCCCAGAAGCTTCGGGTTGATCACAAAATGTCGAGGTCTCGATCTTGAGAGTGGTAGAGACTCGTGCTGATAACGTGTTATAATTTCTACACACAAGGATATATAGAGGAGGACCAGAGAAGTGGTAGAGATGATATCTCTTATTCACATATAAACTGATCGTATAAAATTTATCACTAGTTACTTCTAAATGTTACAACTTCATATATGTCTCTAACATATAAAGTACAAGGGGGATATATAGATATACAAGGAGAGGGATAAGGATGCATGTACTACACGACTACACGTACATGCCGACTGATCCCATTAGACCTGGCAACGGGTTAGGGTTAGGGTCGACCCTAGCCGAGTTGGAGGGTTAACGGGTCAATATTGCTCAACCCAAACCCTGACTCGTTTAATAGACGGGTCAGTTTTCCAAACCCTAACTCTAGGCGGATTGACCCTAACGGGTTGGCGGGTTAACCCTAACTAAAATTTAAAAAATTTAAAGACTATTTATTACTCATTAATATTAACTGTTGTTATGACCACAGACGGCGTAGGCCTATACTTGTGGGTCTACTTATAGCACCAATATTGTCTTCAACTTAACCATCCGGCCATTAGGCTTGGGATTAGGTGTGGGATTTTATCTTAAAAGGCATCGGTGCTATTTAAGAGAAGATCATATCTTATTAGTTATACATGGGAGTGCTACTAAGACTATCCTTTATGGATTGAATTGAGCCACAACTCAGATAATAGGAGTGCAGGACTTCTTAGAGACTGACCGCGATACCGCACTGTTCGCCCAGGGCCTCCAGACCGAGTAGTAGTCTCCAGCCATTCGGCATTAATTGGCTCGGGGCAATCTCAAAGTAACCGAGTACTTCTTGCACTAATTTTGGGATCGGTAGTCGCAATCCCTGAAGAAAGGACACCTCGTATAGAAACGTCCACCCCGGTACATCCCAATCGATTCGCTCGTGCCCTTTGGGAATCTGCAATTGAACCGATTCTGGGATGCGATAAGTGAGACGCAGTCGAGTCAAATCAGATGACTCGAGCTTTGACTTCAGATTTTGGGGAAAAATATCTTGGGGTCAACTGCGTCCGTCGATATCGGTTTCCATTTCATCATTTCCACCATCTTCCCTGCAGTCTACCGTGGCGTCCATGGCGTCAAAGTCAGGATGGCCGGCCCGTAGAACAGCACCCGATTCAACCCGGTCGACCACCCTGGTCGACTGCATTAGGGTTTTCTTGAAAAACTCTGGAGTCGACTCAGCAATAATCACATCACCGGCCCTTGCTTCCAGAGGCGCAAAGTTTGCAGTCGACATGTTTAGTCGACTGCTGCTGGTCGAATTCGATTCGGAGTCGACAAGCATGATATCCAGTACTCTTTTGAAAGGAAGATAGAGGGAAAAGAGAACGGTGGTCCTGAGCTCTCTATACCAGAAAGTTTTTTACAAGTCTATGGATTCAGGGAACGGAAAATTAACAGAAAGGAGGTACAATCCAAGAAACCCGAGGCCAGGGCGAAACTAGCTAAGGGGATGAAAAAATATCCAGAAAAAACACACAAGCAGAAGAAGAGAAGGAAGAAAAGGAAATGAGGAAGAGATAGACGAGTTCTGGGTTTTTAGTTATAAAAACCCAGAAAGTTGCTTAAAACCACAGAATGATATCAAGAAAAAGAAAAAGAAAAGGGAAGAAAACAAGAAGATGAAAAAGGAAACTCACTGAAAAAAGCTCGTCGGAGCAAAGGAAGTCTTGAAAGCTGGAAAAAGAAGAAAACGCCGCTGAAATTTCTCTCGCTTTCTCTTCTCTGTGAAAATGCTAGGTGAGGAAGAAGGAAAGAGCGCTTTCCTATTTTAAAGCACGACTTCAAAAGTAGGGGACACGTGTCATGATTTCGCTGGGCAGGTCTTACGAGAAGCTGCCCTCACAGTCTGGCAATGAACCGTTTCGCGTGCCGCATCCATAAGGCGAATAAGAGGGCGCCACATAATGGAATACTAAACGGTTATCATCCTTCTAGACCTTTCATCTTCAGGCTGAGTCGAACCCAAAGTTGAGGCCGAGTGGGATTACGACAGGGCAATAATTACATTGACCCCAGCAAGGTCTCACACTATCTCAAAGGTCGATTGCTTCTAGGTACCATGTGCCCAAGCATGCAGTCGACATCATTGGTCGACCGCGTCCGGGTACCATGCGCCCAAGCTTATAGTCGACATCAATGGTCGACTGCATCCATACGCTGTGCATCTGTGTCGACTGGTGACAGGTCCCGAGTACCAGGCAATCCTATGGACTCCCTAGTCGACATATCAATGCATCGAGACCGACTCTCGCGTTTGGTTATTACGGTCGACCCCGTAGTCGATTACTTCAACCCTTATGTTGACTTCATGGGTCGACTGCTCCGAACCTCGGAACGAAGGGGCTTTCATTCAACCACAATGGTCGACTACCTCTGAACAAAGGGCCAACATGAACCCCATTGGTCGATCATTACTCTCTAACTCAGGAACTCTTGACTTAGAGAGTGGGGGACAAACCGTAGTGGCAAAATTCCGCTAACAGGCCCAATGGCCCATTTACCGAAAGGATTGTACATTTTACCAGGCCCAAAAGCCCATTAGCTCAAGATCAATCTCTATGGTCCACACGCCAAGGGCAGATAAGGATTGACTAGTTCAAACTGAGAGTTCAGTCCACGCATGACTCTCTAACTGTCATCATATCTTCCTTAAGATTTTGACTAGTTCAAGTAAGGAGCTCAGTCTTCATGAGACCCTTTAACCGCTAAAATATCCCCCTGAGATGGGGGAAATTATCCCGAAGTTCAGGGCAACTAAATTGGAGTCCCTTCCTATAAAGGAGAAGGGGAACAGAGGGAAAGGGGGACATAGACTCTCTCTCTCATTCTCAAAAAACTCTCTACAGCTCGAAGTGCGCCCATGATCTTTCACATACTCAATCTCCCCTGAAGAGATTACATCATCAAGTCAAAGACTCAACGACTAAGATCTCGTCTTCTACGATATTCGGCCACGATCTACCAGAATAGGTGATACAGATCCATTCTTCTCCTTTAATTTTCTATTTAATTTATTTCCCCAAACTAAGCTGACTTGACCGTCGGAGACTCTTAGGCCGGCACCACCCGACGCCTAGGAATCTTCACGTGCGATTTGCATTTCCTCATGTGCAGGTTGTCGGTGCCCCGATCTAAAATCAATTGTGGAATTTGCGGTCTACAACAACATATTTATAATTCTAATTTAGTTAATTTTAAATTTTTCGTTTTAGTTAATTTTGAATTTTTTCGTTTTCGTTAATTTTCATTATGTTTTTAGATGAATTAAGTAGTTAAACAACCGTCAAAATTCAAAGGTTATCGTGGTTTAAATAGCATAACTCTTTGGTTATTGTATCAAAATATATTTGTATAAAATTGTTTAGATTCATGAGATCCGTATCTATTTGCAGTTAAATTTTAGAATATCTCTATATCGCTTGATATTCCAACTTTTAACCTAAAGTCAGTAATTTGTTTTTGAAAATTAAACTTCATTTTCTACATATCATCTATGTTGAGGTCAAATTTTCAACCTTTGTTTTGAATTTAAAGTTTATCTAAACATAAATGTTTTAGGCCACTGAGTATAATTTCACTAGAGATTTTGTTTGTAAAATTTGAAGTTTTATTGTAAGAAAAATATTTATTTTACAGTGAATGATGCAAAATAGACATGCCTCGTAGGCCTATGTTTTTGTTAACTTTTCTTATTTAAACTTGTTTAATAAATTTTGGAACTTATTTTTTCCTAAAAGTAAACTTCGTTACCTTCCCAAAGAAGTTTAGCTTGTTCATTCTGTTATCTATATTGGTAATAATGATTTTTCAAAGTCTAATCTATGTACCATTCTCAATTTTAATTAAGTTTTGACTTGGTCCTAGTAGCCCTTAAAAGCAGCCCCTTAATACCACTAGGTATTCTTGAACTTAGGTGACCCTTATCGGTTGATTATATACGGGACTAAAAAAAGGAGTCATTTAATAGGCACCCTCCAAAGTCTTATTGGCAGGCCCCGGTTGTAGGCATTCCCTACCCTGAATTTGCATTTGTTATGTTATAGGGTCTGTCAATAATATTTGAGGGGATGCCTTTAAAATTTTCCAAAAAAAAAAGGTAGTAGATGCATTATTGGCCAATGCATTGTCATTCCAGCTCATCAATAGACCCATTAATTTGATAATTAAAGCATCTCCAATGCTAATGTGAATGTGGTAAAATTAGACTGCCACGTAGTAGGGGTGAAAGTTGGACGGGTTGAGCCCGACCAACCCGTGACCAACCCGACTTTGGGTTGGGTTGGGTTTGGTCATGATTTGTTGGTCATGGGTTCAATCACGGTCAGAGATTCTAAAAGCCCGAAAATTTTCGGTCGGGTTCGGTCAAAGGGCTTGGTTAGCCCAACCCAACCCGAGCCCGACCCCTTCTATATATAAGAATTTTTTTTTACTTTATATATGTTATATTTATACCTTATTAGATTGTATTATGTGATTCTTTAGGCAACAAATTAGGAATACTTTGTCATTCAAATCTATAAATTATAAGTTACCTTTTATTTTTCAATCCACTTTGGCATTCTTGGTTATTTTTCACTTATTAAGTGGTTTTTTATTTTAGCCTTTGTTGTGTCATACATTTAAATATAACAAAGAAATTTAACCCGAAATAGCCCGAAGTAACCAGATCAACCCGTTTTAGCCCGCTTGAGTTGGGTTGGGTTGAGAAATTATTCGCCCGAAGTTGGGTTGGGTTGGGTTGGGTTGAGGTTTCTGAACCTTGGGTTGGGCTTGGTCAGCACATCAACCCAACCCAACCCGACCGACTTTCACCCCTACCACGTAGGGTAAATAGACATTCTCTTTAAAAAACCTTCTCCAATGCTAATGTGAAGAAAGAATGTGATGATAATGTGGCGGTAGTTATTCTAGACATTGTGAAGTAGAATGTCTATTTCTAGACATTCATCTTCACAGTGTCTTACGGTCCACATCAGCAATTCTTTTTCCCTCCAAAAAATTTTAGTTACTTTTTAAACAAAATAAGTTAGTCCCATTAAAAAATTAAGTGCCACATAAGTTAAAAAGTTCATCACAAGACATTTGCATTGGAGATGCATTTTTTTTCAACAATGTCTATTGTGAAGATTTTGTTGCCATGTAGATTAGACATTATCTTATGAGACATGCCACGTATTTTTTTTTTGCTAGGTAAGCAATGAATATATTAAATAAGAAAAATTACAAACTTTTACAAAGCAAAGAAACAAAAGAGAGAAAGCCTCCCACAACTCAAAGCGAAATCATGAGAACTGGTAGTATACTGTATCTGGGTTCTCAACTGAAAGAAAAGCAGGTTTATGGTCGAAGAAATCACGACATCCCAATTGAAGGGAAGTCCCTCTCGTTGACATAATATCTGCAGCAAAATTACATTCTCGATTAACAAAAGAAAAGCTAGATGATAAAGAATTCTTGATGTTATTCCATCTTGAACGAATGAACCAAGGAATCTTATTTGCAGTAAAGCATCTAATAACAGCCATAGAATCTGAGGCAATCCAAACATTGCTCAATCCTTGATCAAAAGCCCATTCCATCCCAAGAATAATAGCCAGAATCTTAGCCACGAAATTAGTAAAAATTCCAAGTCCAATAGACATTGTAGCTAATGTATTCCCCCTGTGATTTCTGATAACAATACCTGCACCACTAAAACTTGGGTTACCTTTTGAACAACCATCACAACAAATTTTTATCTGATTTTCATGAGGAGGGATCCAATAACATTCAAAAATTCTTCGATGATGGACAGGTCTTGAAGACATCTTCAAGGAGCTGAAAATGATAAGATCTTCAATCTTGTTATGCATACAACTTTTGAGGAGAATCGAAGTTTCCAGAAAATTCATCATGATCTTCCTTTTAATATTCTCAAGATTAATTGATCTATTGTCGAAGGAACAAGCATTTCGAGTGTGCCAAATTTCTGTAATTATATAAGCGATTGCTGCTGCCCAAGTATCCTTAACAGTTTGACTCCTGTTAGTAGCCAAAGATATCAAAGATTGAAACGAAATTGATTGATTACCTGTGTGGAATCCGAAAATGTTAAGGATCCAAGTCCATAAAGATCTTGAAACAGGGCATTGCCAAAAGAGATGAAGATCATCCTTGGCACACGTAAGAAAAAATCGACATCTTGAAACTATGCTAATACCACATTGTTGAAGCTTCAAATCTGTAGCACAACAACCTGAAATAATCTTCCATGCATTAGCACTACGTGAAGGGTGAATGTATGATTTCTAGACTCATTTAGTCCATCCCATCTTAGGGAATTTATCTCGAAGAAGATCCACTCCATTAGCCACAGAATATTCACCTTGAGATGAAGGTTTCCAAGTAATAACTCCATCAATTCGATCAATATGGTCGACCATGCTGCTATAAGCCCATTTTAAGCCACCCCAAACTGAAGATTGTTTATAGTATGTTATCCAATTACCATGTCTGTTATGGAATTTTGCTAGAAGGAACCTAGCCCAGCTGTCTTTGCTGGTCAGAATTCTCCACATCATCTTCATTAAAAGGGCCTTGTTAATGATTTCCAATCGAACCAAACCAAGGCCACCCTCATTCTTTGGACAGCAGATTTTAGGCCAAGCTTTAGTGATAAATTTCCTATTAGATGAGTCCCCGGTCCATAGGAAATTTCTTATAATTCTCTCACAAGTTGCAATAAAAAAATTTGGCCATTTGTATATAGCCATGTTATAAATAGGCAAACTATAAAGCACAGATTTTATGAGGCAAATTCGGTCTTGAAAGGATAAGAGGGCACATTTCCAACCAGCAAGAGTTTCTTGGATACGATCAACAACATGCCAGATATCAGCCTTTTTAACTTTCCCCAGAAAGATTGGAACTCCCAGGTAAGTGTCAGGGAAATTACATTCAGCCATACCAAAAAGGTTACATATGTGATGTTTTTGAACAGTAGGCATGCCACCCAAGAAGAGTTTACTTTTAGATCTATTCACATATTGACCTGAATATTGTTGATAAGCATAAAGAAAGCTAAGTAGTTCACGCAGACCATCATTGTTGCCATTACAGAAAATGAAAACATCATCTGCACAAAATAAATGAGAAGGGCTAGGGGTACCTCTGTAAGAAACCATAGGCTTGAGAAGCTTTCTATTGATCAGATCCTGGATTCCTCTGCTAAGAATTTCTTCAGCTAGCACAAAAAGAAGAGGGGAGAGAGGATCACCTTGCTTTAAACCTCTCTAACTCCTGAAATAACCTTCCGGGCTGCCATTAATCATAACTGAATAGAAAGCACTGCTAAAAATACTATTTATCCAATCACACCATTTTTCTGTGAATCTAAATCTTTTAAGAACATCAAAGATAAATTTCCAACTCATTGAGTCAAAGGCTTGGGAAATATCAAGTTTGAGAGCCACATTTCCTCCCATTCTTTTTTTATGGAGATCATTAACAAGCTCAGATGCCAATATGATCTTTTCCTGAATACAACGACCTTGAATGAAGGCACCTTATTCCGAGGAAACTAATTTATCCATAAGATCTCGAAGTCTTGAAGCCAAAATTTTAGTGATAATTTTGAAGTAAAAGTTGCTAAGACAAATTGGTCTGAATTGGTTGAGTCTTCTAGCATCTTTACATTTAGGAATGAGGACCAAAAGTTATTGTTGATACCTTTAGGGATGTGAGCTTTGATGAAACAAAAGGTAATAGCTTGGATTAGGTCCTTACCAATAATATCCCAAGTGGCTCGATAAAAGCTCCCTTGAAATCCATCCGGTCCTGGAGAGCTATTGGGATTTAAGTTAAAAACAGCTGATTTAATCTCTTCTTCCATAGGAATTGCCTCTAGGTTGGATCTATCAGTTTCACAAAGAATGTTGGGGATAAGGTCCAGAAGTTTAGGGTTGATCTGTGACTCTTTTCTGCTAAATTTGTCAGTATAGTACTTGACAAAGATGTCTTTAATTTCCTGTTGAGAGGTCCAACCCTGACCATCCTCATCAATGATCTCAGTAATTTGATTGCAAGAGTGGTGGTACTTGATAGAGTTATGGAGGAATTTAGAGTTTCTAGCACCCTCAGTTACCCACCGAATTTTGCCTTTTTGATTGAGGAAGGTATCATATTGGAGAGCAGCAGTATTGAGATTTCTTTGAGATATGAGGAGATGAGATAGCTTATTAAGATTTGAAGGGTCTTCATCAGAGGCTTGCATAGCTTGATTAACCTCATTTTCCATATCATGCATTTTGACATTAATATCTCCAAAAATATTAGTATTCCACCACTTAAGTCTATCCTTAAGTCTTTTCAATTTATAAGCAAATCTTAGAGTTGGATTACCTGAAATTGGATCCTGCCAAGAAAGTCTGACCTCATCCAGGAATGAAGAGTGAGAAATCTACATATTTTGGAACCTGAAGGGAGCGTTAGGAGGTTTTGGGATCGAGAGAATCGTACCCACCAGAGGAGAATGATCAGATTTATCTCTTGTTAAAACCTTGTAAGACCATGTACCAAAAGTATCCTACCAGAGGGAATTAAAGAGAGCTCTATCAAGTTTACATAAGATTCTTTTACTACCAACCTGGTTATTACACCAAGAGTATTTCAGGCCTGATGATTTACTCTCCAATAGGTTGCAATCGTGGAGACAATCCCAAAAATCATTCATTGCCGATGCCTTTGGTGCAAGACCACCTTTCTTTTCATCAATTCTAAGCACACAGTTGAAGTCACCTATTGCCAGCCACGGTTTAGCATGAATCCCAGTTACCAAGGCATTAGCATGAATCCCAGTTACCAATGAGACATGCCACTTAGATAAGGCATTGTCTTATAAGACATTTGCATTAGAGATGCTCTTATGATCAGTTTTTCACTTAAGCCCAGCAAACGGTTGTCCAAGACGTTGATTTTGCCAATAAAGAGACGTGGGCCAAACTATTGCTAATCCAGCCCCAACATATCTACGTCCATAGTATTAGACCCACGGGCGTAAATGGTTACCCGTCTCCCCGAAAACGGAGTTAGAATTAGAACTAGAACTAGAACTAGAACTGATATCCCTAATCCCTGGTTCCGGCTCCATGGTTTTAGGAACCAGACCTGACTCATTCCATTGATTAGGATTCGAAATAGTACCTGAGAACCATCCCCCACC
>MVGT01000469.1:2057-22301 GCA_002174775.1 Macleaya cordata
AACTATAGGGTCCTGATTCCCTAAAAATCAGGTGGCGACTCCAAATCAATCAAAATCAATACTCTCAGAGAGAGATATAAAATGTATCTCCCTCAGTCAAAAAGCACAAAAGAGTTTGCACCTCATAAGTGGTTCGACCAAAAGTGCGGGTGCTACATTAGTATATTTATAAAGCTAGCAAGTCCAAAATAAAAGCAAGGGGATCACAGTCCCAAACAACAGTATGTTTTAAGAGTTCTTCAAGCTATTTTAGCAATCCGACGGCAATCGAATTAGCTTTTTCTATTAACATATGTATGTACAGACAGAGAACTTCATTAAACTTTATAATTCAGGTCTCTGTAATAGCAGTACAACATCTCCACCTGACGGCCCTTGATTTAGATTTACAGACATCTATAACAGATTTGCTATCCCCCACTCCACCCCCCCGCCCCCAACAAATACTTCATTCAAAATTACGCTCTCTGGCCCAAAAAAAGAGCTTCTCTAAGCGCCTTTCTTTCAGCATCCTCTAGTGAGGTGGCTCGTCCATTCACGGCTTTTGCTCCTCTAAACCTGCATGTGAAGTCACGTAAAATTAAGCCAACGCCACAGTGAAATTCTATGTTTCTAATTTAAGAATTGAGTAATGGTATGGGTTCTTTGAATGGAGTCAGGCTTTTTTTTTTTTTTTTTTTTTTTTTTTTTTTTTTATATAAAACAACTTATTTCGTTATTTCCAAATGTACCAGCAAGTGACTGCGTAAACAGTGGGCCAACTGTAATTTTCGATGGGCCAGGCAGCAACATTAGAAAACCATGAAAAAATCCATTTTATCATGTTAGAGTCATCTTTATATTGATGGTGATTTCCAAGAGAAACAGTAAACCAGACTACCCTGGCAAAATTGCATTCAGTAAAACATATGAAAAGTCGTTTCAGAGTTAGTTAAGAATTTGAAATAACTTTTCATTAGAAGGTAACAGCAAATTTCCACACGAATTGAATGATTTTGAGTGGGGTCCTAATGTGCCAAAATTTCAACCAGAAAGTGTTGTCTTGGTTTGTGTTGTTAGTACGTAGCATTAGGCAGATGCGCATAAGCAGAGTTAACCAAAAAAGGGGTTCAACTCATTCTGTCAACAAGGAGCTTGGAGATGATTTTGGAAGTGGTATTGCATAGACTAATGGCTTTTAAGTCGGAAAGAGTTGGAAGGGAACAGAAATTAAACTGAAGTAGATAATTTAAGCATAGAAGTAAAATTCCTGAAAAAGGTGCAATGAAATACCTCTATCTTGCTGATCTCCTTCTTTCTTCAATAATTCCAAAGTCAGTTTTAAACGTTTATACACCTGAATTGGCAAAACAGTGAAAATTTAAAAAAGAAAAAGAAAAAAAGTGAACAGATAGTGAGATTATATTAGTTGCAAAGGGATCATACACGGGAGAAGATCCCTAAGATACAAGAACTTATACATAAATAGATAATGAGTAACATATCTCATTAGATTATAAAAGAACTACATAGCACCATCATCATTATCATCTATGCGTCATTGCATCGTGGAATTGCCCACAGGCCACATTTGTCCTATTTCACCATTCTTTTTTTTTTTTTTTTTTTAATAAGCATCCTATTTCACCAATCAACTCTATGCGAGCATTAGGCTTGCAATGACAATCCCAAGCACAGATAAATGAGAACCCTTCGGTCGATTCAGAAAGTCAATGCTAAATAATTTTCATAGCACATGGCTTACCATTCCATATGAAACTGGTACAATCTTTAACTCTTTTAGGATGGGAGACCAAGGATACATATGGAGCTGCTTTTGTGTTTTCTATGATCATTCCCGCTATTTAAATTAATCCATAAACTCATATTTATTCTATCTCTTGAAGTTATCAAGAGAATAACCAAAGAACCATCATCTACATAATCCTCCCATGAATCCCTTAAAAGAGTTCAAACAACATCGAGGAAACCAGGGGGAAAAAGAGAGTGGAAATTCCTCGACATTCATATGTTCTAATAAGTGCAGGTACAAATACATTCATTGTCCACTCCAATTGTTTAAACCAACGTGTTTCTTCCATTTGACATCTCATTAAGAGTCGAAAAGGATTTCAAAGAGGTGTAAAGACACACTACAAATCTTTCCAATATATCACCTTATTCCCACACCCAATAGAAAAAATAAAATAAAAGCACATGAGACTAGTGATTTCTTTTATTTTTATTTTTTTTTAGGGGAAAGACAGGTGATTTCTAAGCATCACAAAAGACCAACTTCCAGAGAAACCCATTACACAAATGAAATAAAGCACATTAAAGACTCTAGGACTGGAGCAGTAAAGCTCACAACGGAAGCCCATAAATGATCCACCTTGATTTTTGCCTAAACCCAATTTAAGTAACCCAAGTGAGCTTTATATTATCCAACATATGCCATATCAGGGCATGGGCCACAAAACCTTCTTTCTTATGCCTACAATAGACTTTAAAAGGTTGCTGCCGCTGATCTCCATCAGAAACTAAGGCACCATCAAGCATTTTTCCTTCATCAGAGAAAGAGTATTGTTAAGGGAGACAGAGGTCTCCGTACTCCCCCTTTACACTAGTGGAAACTAGCAAGAATCTTGATACAACCTTGTATAGTTGTATGTGTTTTGTACCAATCATATTGAACTAAAGTCCATCAATTCTTTTGCAACACCCATCTGTAAATAAGGGAATAAATTAGGTATTACAGATTTCCTTTAGAGAAGCTTTTTCATGGCATTGACCTCCTTAAAAGCCTAACTTATAAATATAACCTCTTCCCGATTGTTTTTTTTTTTTGGACACCAAACGACAATTGTCCAAACCAAGACTCCATTAGTTGAATAACCCTTGGAGTTAGAGAGCTTCAACAACCTCCTCTCACTAAAAGGTGTCTCCAAACATTTTCATAACTCCGTCAACAAATACTAAAAGGGTATTCCATCCAAAACAACTCCAAAGAAAGAAGAATCAGTAAAGAGGACTTTCTGTATAGTCTTTTCTTTTATCTTATTCGTTAATCTTTTCCCTTGGCCAATTAGTAAATTGTTCTACTTATAAAAAAAATAAAAAATCATATGGAGACAATGGAAAGCGTTGTTAGTTTATCTCCTTGCTTTACACCTTTGTTCTAGAGTTCTGCAACCAACAAAAACCTCCATAGAAGGTATGCTCCTCGGGAACAAAACTTGCATGTTTTCTCCAAGAAAAAATTGACCCAATCAAAACAATCACCTTAATAAGGGTTTGTTCCTTAAAGCCTATGTAACATCGACACTTCACTTTTTTGAATTTTGGCGCGTCGGATACTCGGACACTCGTGTTGACACTTGTGGATACTTCAATGGGTACTTGCACATAATAATGTTAGATATTGTGTGTCTATCTTGTGTGCACTTCGTGTTAGAACGTATTATATAGTTCTAAGTTAATGTCTTTTGTGTATTATGTAACAATGTTGGTTCTGAAAATACAAATTATAACTAAAATTAAAGCATATAATGATTGATACATGAATAGGTATGTATGTGTATCGCCGTGTCCACGTATTGGGTGTTTTTAAGTCACTGTGTTGGACACCTGGTACCCGTGTCGAACACCGACACCAGTACCCGTATCAATGTTACATAGCTTAAAGCTAAACAAGTTCAACTAACTCCACAAACTGAGGACATCAAACCACATTCGTTCAGAATCAATTAATGGTTTTCAATATAAAATAGATTAATTCTAATATAAATATAGGTTGGTCTATATAAGACTTCTTACATCTAATTCTTCAAGGACTTGTTGGCACTGCGACTTGTTAGCTCCAGAAATAGCAGCTCCAAAATCTGCCAACCTTGGATAATTGAATTCACCAATATGCTGCATCATCAGGAAAAAAAAAGATGATAAGAAATCATGGATAGGTTATACACAGATTCTTGACATTCATCACAGTTTACAATATGCAAAAACAATAGCATAAACATTTTCTTCAATGAGCAAGGATCAGCTTACATCGTTATTCTACCATCACCGTTACATCACTTTGTTACAATGGCCTATGGGGCCCACATGAAGATGAACCAAGGGATGGTTTTTGGTGGGGATGATATACATGGTGAGGAGAAGATTCTCACAAAAAATCAGCCCGTTGTAAAACTTGTAACCCTATCATCCAGTTATTGAAAATCAATGATGATCGAATCATTCATTTTACCATTAAATTGCATCAAGGATGATGAGGTTACACGTTTTAGAATGGAATGATTTTTGGCGAGGATGATCTACATGGTCGGGAGCATCCTCCCAAAAAATCAGCCCTTGCTTCATCTGCATGTGGGCCCGCATGCCATTGTAATGGTAATAGTAGAATACGATGAAAGCAGATCCTTGCACTTATTTTTTACATCATTATATGCAGAAATATGCCTACTGAAGCAAGAGACCTGGGTGAGGAAGTCACAAGCGTCATTAACATATTCAAACATCATGAAAACCTGGGTGAGGAATACAAGCACAAGTTCTACATGGGCTCAAAGCTCTCCATGGCGACACTAAGGACAACAAGCAAGAAACTTATTACTGCCCTTCGAGAGCTTGTTGTGCTCAAGAGCTTTCACCTCCCCAAGCTAGGGGAGATGTTTGCTATGTATAACACTCTTTGAACAGTTTCATGTGATCATGAGGTTAGAGTTTCAGATATCCCCAGAACTGGCATAATACCAAAATCTACATACACTTTTTTTTGCTAACCAAGAAGTTTATACAAAAAGATTGAAACGACATAGAATGTTCGTAAAACCAAAAAAGAAAAAGAAAAAGAAAAACATATAAATCCAAATGAATAGTAGATCATCCTCACCGGAGATCATCCCTTGGATTGCCAAGATCGGGAGACATGCTTATTTTGCCAAGAGTTTAGACAGTTTTGTGGGGCCCAAATGGAAACTTCAACAAATGTATGGCGTTGGTCCTCAATGCTAAAACATGACAAAAACATCCGTGTGACTACTACACATATCTTCCCTAGTACCAAATAGGAGTGTCATCCTACATTCACATAAACTATATACATTTTTTTGAAAGGAGAAAATGAATTAGAAGAAAAAAAAAGGGAAAAGAATATACAAGGCAGCTCAGCTTGCAGCCCTCACAATCAGAGAAGCTGCATAACTATAATTCACCAAAAAACCAAATCCTCAAAAGTAAAGGTTTTTTTTTATCACCCTAAGACCTTTAGCGCAAAAGAATAAAAGACTCTTCCTTCTAAGGATCAACTGATCAAGTGATCAACTTGTGCAAAGACACATTCTTCTCCTGCGGGTTTAACCTCCAAAGCATTTTCCCATCCTTAGAAAACTTGCAAGCAGACCATGCACAGAGCACTTGACCTGGAAGACGAGGGCAGCACCACGAAATACTAAAAGAAGCTTGAAAAAAATTCCGAACCTTTCCAGTCATATTACAATGCAAAAAAAGGTGGTCAACTGTCTCCGCCTCTTGGTTGCATAAGGGCAAGGCCAGTGGGTACCCTAAAGCATCAAAATCATAAAACTTGCAAGGCTAGTGGGTACCCTTAAGCATCAAATCCTTCACTTTATCCACTAGTTTGGGGTGGGCTTAAGGGGTTAAGGGTATTTGCAAAAAACTTCTGCGATGGGACAAATCGCAGAAATATTATGCAATGGGAGAAATCGCAGAAATGTCCTGCAAGATCTCGCAGAAATGTCTGCGATTTCCCCCCAAAAAGTATTATTTTATTTCTCCTAAAACTTTTAACTAATAAAAAACACTAAAATAAAAGTAGTAGACTACACACCTTTTTTGTCTCATTAGATAATAATAAAAAAGATAAAAAAGTTAAAAAGAAAAATGTGTCGCAGAAAACTTATGTGACACAATTTAAAAAATAATAAAAAATAAGAAGTCTCCATTAGCCTTGCCATACTCTTGAACATCAAACCCACCTTGATTCTTGGTGGGTTTGATGCTTCCCATTGGCCTTGCCCTAATACACATCTACTTTGGTCTTTGCAAGGAGTTGATTGACTGGATCTTCAAAACCACTGGCCAAATAAAGAAGCAGATTTTGGATGAGATCACCTTGTGCCAAACTTTAAAAACGGGGAACTCCAAAGAACAACTCGGAATGAGCTGATTTCACAGAAAAGCAACCCAACAAACAAGCCTTCCAAATCCTCTTATCTGGCTCATCCCTCTGAACCTTGCAATCTCCCAACACCATCAGAAAACCAGCCACATCCTCCATTTCCCAATCATTCACATTCCTTCTTAAGAATAGATTCCAAGATCCTCATTCTCTTCCTCGTTAACAACATCAGCCACAAAACCTGTTTTCTTAGACGAGAGATTGGATATCGATGGAAATAAATTCTTCAGTGGAAATATATCTATCTCCTCAATACTATACCAATCGTAATGTGACTCTAGTACACATTCTTTTCCCTATTACCACATAGTAATGTGATCCTACTATATATCTCTCTCATTTTTCTATAAAACTCATTCTTTGTTTTCACTTTTGTTAGAGGAACAAAAGCACCAGAAATTATAAATATTAATCTAATACCCTCAAAACCCCAAACCAAATCCTAGTTTCATATATATTTTTCTTCTATAAGTATTTCTCATTTATCGCATTAAATTCTTCACGGTTCTTACTCCAATAGTCCAATCCCACAATCAACACCTTATTTGAGGTCTTACTACATCTTTTAGACCCTCCTTACCTATCTAAACCCCACCCACAGATTGATGCTAGATCATCTACAACATCTATCCAAAACCTAGAGAACCTCAATACATATAATGGTAAGGAAAACAGGTAGGCTGTCAGCACTATATCAACTCTAAGTAAAAAAGCTTTAGCAATACTCTATGCCACATCATTATCATAGTTGAATATGTTAAGATGTACCATGAGCAAATTAGAACTACCACAGGTACCGTTCCATTAATTTCCAGGTAAATAAGCCTTACTTAAACAGTTGAACCTAGGTATTGAAAAATACCACACCTCGACATGATCACTCCAAGAGGAACTTGTCTTCAGGACATCTCTTAAAGTTGATAAAACTTGAAAATACGTTGCCCTTATAACATCGTCATCCTTATTATACGGTTTATCCTGTATCATAAACAAGAAATTAGTGCTTGATGTAAATTAATACATATACTATGAACAAACATGACATAAAAACAGAACTTACTCAGAAAAGTGGAGAAAAAAGAAGACAGCGATAGCATACCTTGAGATGATCAACCTTCACTGTAAGGGGATCCTGGCTCACCTGTAGAAAATAGAATGTCTTAAACTTAATTTTTGGTTATTCTCTTGGCAAATTTTAGGCTCTTTATTTTTCACAGTTGATTTTGGATAAAATTTATTTGGGCTAGAAATTTTAGAATGGACTTGTTTCCAGACAATGATGATCTACCTGATGATGAGAACATCCTCATCGGAATTTAGCCCTTATCTCCATGTAGGACCCACAAAAAAGTGGGGCTTTGACTGTTTTTGACTTCTATATTATGGGGCTTAAAACCCTTCTCATATATAGATAAAAGGTGGGTTGAATAATGTGCTCTATCAAGAAACCAGAACAGCTTCAACAAGCCCACTGCTTTCCAAATCCAACTTACCATCTCAGTTATTCGAAGACGCCGGAGACCAATAAGTACCACCTCATTCCCTTGTACACTGTTTATCTGGTTTGCCAAGTTCAGATAGCACCATTGTTAGAAAAGGATGGTAAACTGTTGCTTTTTGACTAATTCCAACATGTTAAACTAATAAGCCAAAACTTTAGGGAAGCAGGGGACCTCGGCCAAAGTACCAACTTCATGAAGACGGAACTCTTTTTCTTTGAGATCATTTATGTTCTTCTCCGCTTCCAAACCAGATGTGTGACTAGAATTAGTTCCTAAATCTTCAAGAAGAAAAGCACCTACATACCGGCAATCCCTTTTATTGCTCTCCACTAAAGCTGCTAATAATTTAGGATCCTGCAGAGAAAAAAAATCAAACCTTGCGTATGTTACAAAAAGAAGGGAAGGAAGAGTACACTTTAATTCAAGGAGGAGGAACCTTTAATTCCAAAATCTAAAGCAATGGGATGGAATACCTGCACAAAAGTACGCACACAGAAAGGTGGAAATAATGGTTTTTGTTGTAAAGGTAATACCAAAACCTATCACAGAAACACACAAATAAGAATGAGAAATTTTGACAAGAACTAAGCATAAGAAAGCAAATAACTAGTACATTAGCCAATCCTCTCGAGCATCAATTTAGATGAAAACAAAGAAAATTAAGAGAGCTCATCTTCAACATCAGGTAACAGGTATGACCCATGTATTATGACACACTCAAGATCACATAGATATTGACAAAAAAAATTAGAAAAGCCATCCATCAAGTTCTATCAAATATATGATACCAAGTTTCTAATTTCTTCAAAAAATAGCAAGCAACGGTGTGGGTGGCAAAAAGTTTAAATCCAGTGCTACTTCATTATACATTAACTTAATGCAATCAACAAGAAACCTAACATTCTTTGTAGAAATGATCAAATGGGTTCCAACTATTATGATTCTTTGACCCCAAAATGTTGATTTTAAACTTCAAAAAATTTAGGGCCCGTTTGGTTCGCGATTGAAAAACTTGTTTTCAAAAACTAATTTACACCTAAACTAATATGCATTTTGTACTACATCCAAAACTGTTTTAGGATTTTCAATAAAATCATGTATGATTTTACAAAACAAAAAAATGTTGTTTTCTTTGTTTTCAATGAAATCATTTAGAATTTTATAGTAAAGTCAAAAGAATAGTTTTAGATGTGATACAAAATGTAGTTAATTTAGGTGTAAATTAGTTTTTGAAAACAAGTTTTCTAATCGCGAACCATACGGGTTCTCCTTTTATTTTTTTGTTTATCAAAACCCCCACTCAGCGCTCCAAATTTTTAGCATTTAAAGGTGTGAACAACAGGTTTTGATTCATGTAAAAAAGAAATTTGGGTTTCTTTACTTGCCTTTGAGTCTCTGACAGACGAAAAAAATCGAAGTAGAGGAGCTCTGGATTGTACTCCATTAAAGGGGAATTTCGTAGTCAAGTTGTGTAATCGACCCTGTAAATGAGAAGCTGATAGAACCTTCAACATATTGCTAGTAATTTGTTTTTACACAGAATACTATAGAAATTCTAGGGTTGTCTCTTTGCTTTTTCCTACTGCTCATTGCTAAAACCCTTTCCGCACGTGCCAATTGGCTGAGTATTTTAGACTTCACAGTTCGATTTTGATGAACCAAATTTGACGTAGGTGAACTAAACCCATAATTTGATTGGTTTATATTAAACGGTCAATATCATTGTCCTCATGACCGTTTATTCCTTTTGACCTTTACTATGTACTCCGGAGGAAACAAGCACAGTCATTCCTAGGATCAGACCATTAATGAACCTCGAGATTCACACTAGAAATATATCCAACGTCCTAGCATTCAGGCTGACAATACGACCGTACTTCTATGGAGGACACTATTATCTTCCACTCCTTCATCTCTTCCTCATTCTTCGGTCTATCTCATCTCCACTCTCACCCTATCTCTGCAAAATCAAAATCCCTCTTTCTCTCTCTATCTCTCTCTATTTCTCTCTTCCAATCTAACTGAACATGGAGCTTACAGAGCAGCAGCTTAAGCAATTTGACGGGTCTGATTCAAGCAAACCCATTTACGTGGCTTTAAAAGGAAGGATCTTTGATGTTACCACCGGAAAAAGCTTCTATGGCCCAGGTGGATCTTACTGTATGTTTGCCGGTAAAGATGCAAGTAGAGCCCTAGCTAAGATGAGCAAAAACGAAGAAGATATCTGTGCTTCTCTGGCTGGTCTCTCTGAGAAAGAAATGGGTGTTCTTAACGACTGGGAGAAGAAATTTGAAGCTAAGTACCCTGTTGTTGGTACAGTTGTTTAGATGGGGTTTTCAATTATTTTCTCATCAGAACAATATATATACATATGAATTACTGTGTTAGATGAAAGTTAGGTTTCTGGGTGCTTTGTTGTTTCTGGGTTTCTGGATTTGTTTTCTAAGATAGATCCTTGTTGTGTTTGTTGTTGTATGTGGGTCTAATGGATAAATGTGAATGATTTGAAGCTCAGATAAATAAATGAAGGTTTTGTGAAACTTGGGTTGGTCTTATTTCTCTCTAATTCTTCTCTCTCTCTTTTTTTTAATGTGTATTGTGCTTTATTTCTATTTCCTTTTCTTTTCCTCCTAAGTTTTTTGTAGGATCTTTGCTTTCATGTAAAGAATCAAAGAGGCATTTCAGATTTTTTTTTGTTTGTTTGTATAATCAACCAAAAAGCATAGTTGGGTTAATTAGATATTCCTGTTTTGATCTCCACTTTAGAAGTTATTTTTTTAGGAAATACTATTCTTTTGGCAATCTAGGTAGACTCCAAGTTTTCGACAATGATGTTGTTAACTTGTGATTTTTAGAAATGTAGAGAGTTTGGGGGCTCTTGGTTATGGATTTGTAATTACAGTACTAGTTTCTAGTCTTACAGCCTGCATCTTTGGTCCTTAAACTGGATGAGGAAGAGATAGTTCTGTCTGGCTGGAAAACTGAAGGAGAATGTTAGTCAAATCCTTTCAACTGAAAATTCTGTTTCAAACTCATGCGAGCAGAACATATGGCTCTTGATAGAATTGAATGAAAGAACAAGATTTGTTTCTCGGAATTTAAATAGTTAAGGTGAATCTCTATTTAATGATAATGACAAATGATATGATTTTTCTAGGAGCAAACCTAGGGCAAATTCTGATGAGTAAACTTTTGATTTTCAGTATGAGCATAGAAATGGAATAGCTAATAGGTGACTCAGAAACAAAAGAAGTGGTGGGTTTGTTTTAGATATTGGAGATTGGTCCTGTTACCATTCAATTTTGTGAGAATCAATGACTTCTATTGGTTTGGTTTTGATACTATTATGGTGGTTTCTTTGAGGCACAGGACTCTAAGTTCTTATTTAGAATTTCAGTAGCTTGTAGAAGTAAAATCCCTCTCTCAATGAAATGTGTTGAAAATGGAAGATACAATGATTCTGGAATTTTTCAATAAATGTTTTGTGGTTAATTTAATCATATTTGGACCTTATTTAAGGTAAAACCCAGTAAGCCACATATTCTTCTCGATGAGACCTTGGTGATTTATGATATCCACTATAGAGAGATAATTACCATGCAATCAGTTCATGTTTATTGTTTACATTGATGAAGGTGAATGGGAATTCAACTCAATACACCCCTGCTTGCAAACTTTCTTGGTTTTTTCTGGGAACCGAGGTTTTTAAGTTCCATATAGACATGGGGTTGTTTTGGGAGTGTGTATATCAGTGGGAACTCATAGAGCTGACTTGCTTATGCATGTGGAGTAGAGAGTGCATATAGCTAGACAAGAATGCACATGCACGGCATAGCCATAGTTGCACTGTCCGTCCGGATTATTAACGCATGAATCATTTTTTTTGTCAGTGAGCATGTGAATCATATCTTGATGTGCTGTGTTGTGTTGTGTTGTGTTTTTTTAAAACTTTCTACATGTTTCTTAAGTATTTTGATCTTGGAGAGCAAGAGACACACCGTTAGGGGTCAACAATCATATTTGGCCTCTTGGGTCTGTTTTGAACAGAAGGGTGCCAGCGAGGAACATCATTATTGTCGAAACAACAAAAATATGTCTTTTTCTCCATCATTTCAAACATAGATTCTATTTTCTCCCTAAATTCCATACAGAAAATTGTGCAATAATATAGTGGTTTATAGTACTTCTAAACCTTTCGTAGTCTTCTACAAGAGAGTAGGCGAACAAGGTTCGCCGTGATCATAGGGATTGAAGTGCCGCTTTCTGTATGATATTACTATGGAGTCATATGAAACACTCTCAAGAACTGTTAGCATCTGTGCCAGGGCAAGTTCTTCTTTTAGGATTCAGGCATTCAACATCCAACGTAAGCCTTAATTTTCTTAGCAATTCTATGTTTATCTTTTCAATCATTGTTTTAGATGGTCAATAGAAATTGCAGTGTGCATAGAAGAAATTGTAAGTAGCTGATATTTATAACCAATCATGCTATATTTGGCATAATAGATATCTTTTGAAATTGTAGGTTAGAATTCGATATCTTCTGAAGCTTTACAGCAAAAAACACATCTACTCACGATAATTTGCCCACTTCTCTTCAACATATCTTGAGTGAGAATTTTTCTTTTATCAGCGTACCACAGAAAAAACGAAACTTTAGGGTCCAATTGTTATTCCAGATACCTACGTATCAAAATACATAAATCGCATTAAAAACACTCCATCTTTTGACCATTTCTAATTACGGAAAACCTCAGCTTCATTAGAAAAATTGAAATTCGCAAGTAAGGAAGAAAGTTCAGTAGCTTGTCTCATCTAGTGGTGGTACAAACGTCTTTTAAAGTTTAAATTCCAATCTTTAGACACCATGCGAGCTACTTCCTCAATCATCAAATTTTGTGAATAAGTCAAGGGTCAAGCCAGAATCTAACTTTGGTACCTATTAGCCACATCGAAGACAACACCTTTGTTAAACTCCTCCATAACATTGCAAGTAATCCTCCAAATCGAAGTCTCATAATTGTTTTTTAGAATTTGAGTGGCCCATTCAAATTTGACAGCATCATACTTTTCATATACAATTTTACGTCACAGAGAGTTGCCTTCAGTCCCGAATCTCCGCAATCGTTTGACAAGAAGGGTTGTATTGATGATCTTTAATTTTCTAATCCCCAAATCCCCTAAACCTTCCAGTCTGTAGATTTCCTCTCAATTAGCAAGATGATACTTGTTTCGATCCTCCATAAAAAATTTCTCATGATTTTCTCCATTTTCTTAATCACAAAAACAGGGCCTTGAAAAGTAGACATTTGAAAGATACCCATTGCTATTTGGAGTATTAATTAAGAGCATTAATTAAGAGCATTATCTGTTACAGTTTTCTCCAACAACTCAGTTTTGTCCTTGTTGATTTTAATTTTAACTTATCTTTGTTTTTTGCTTTTTCTTTCCATACTCATTTTGTATGTAGCCCATAAGCAAAGATATGATTATATAATCTAAAGAAAGGATCAGACGAAATAGAATTATTCACGAACCTATCATGAAAATTACATGGCAAATGAAGGTTTTGAGGTGCTGGCAAATGAAGGTTTTGTGACAGCTCATATACAATGTGTCCACAAATTAAATCAACAGAAAATTGGGGTTTAATAGTATTTGATAATTTTAAAATATTTGTTTCGTACTAAACGGTAAATATTCTCCACTTACTACAATTTCTAATTTTTCTCCCATATTCTCTTAACCGTGCCAAATATTTTCCACTTACTACAAATTCTAATTTTTTTTAATTTCGTAAAAGTATATATTAAAATTAGATGGACGGCTCGAATGTCATCGAAATTCGAAAAATATTAAAACTAGGGACTGAGATTCATATCACGTGGGGAATAGCCATACGCGTGTAAATCGGGATAAAAATTTGCAATAACTTGTCTGCAATTATCAAGAATATAGGGATGATTAGAATTTCTAAAAATAAAGAATTTATAGTTATTACAATGATTCTTTAAACTATTTCAAAAGTGTTGAAATGGTTACAAAAGGGTAATAAAGAAATTTAATTTATAGAAAATGGTTTACAGTTATTAAAAGTGGACTAAATCAATATTTTAAAAAGTTTAAAAGACTAACAACTATTTTTAAAATGATCACGAGATCTTTTGTGTATTTTAAAAATATCGAATACTGAACACTAATTATTTTTTCCGATGGGGGTTTTACCCAATTTTATGTTAAATTAATGTGAACTTTTCGAATGAAGTTTCCATGAATTTGTAGGCATAAATTGTTTGTTTGTCTACCAGAAAAAATATGCTCCTTGAAGTTGAAAATATAGTGGCCATTACTTGTTTGTCATTGGTAGTCAGTAAACCTGGCCTATTATACAAAATAGTTTGTTGGATATGTGATCAAACTTAAGTGGAACGTGCAAATCATGGCGTTGTGCCTGAGCACATATGATAAGGATTCGAGCTTCCGCAATAGTGGTATATGCTAAATTATTTCCAAGTGGGTAAAAAATGGCCAATCCACTACTAAAATTCAATGGTTATTTCTAGGGTTTAGAAGTTGTCTAGAATTACTCTAAAAAATGGAGTCTAAGTTGAAATTTGAAACATTAAATAATTGGTGGTTCATAGGGGCGGACCCAGGAATTTACATTGGGTGGGGCTAATATGAAGTCAAAATTTAGTCTTGAAGAATCTATATAATTTTTGTTGAAGAGAATAGTTTAGGCAAAGAATAAATCAACACAATATTTTTTTTACTAAATCAACACAATTATACGTCAGTGCGTGACCGATAGTACAAATTTATAAAATGGTATGTCGGTTATATAAACCCGACATACTACTTTGTAATTGTGTCGTCAGCTATACATATTCGACCAGCCAATTATGTACTATTGGCTCTATGAACTGAAAATTGTTGGGCTGATAGAGCAAAAAAGTTGTGTTGAATATTAGGCCCCAATAATTTAAAGAGAAAACAAATAAATGTCGACGAAAGAATTTAGTCTGGAGGAATCTATGTAAAATTGTATATTTTTTGGCAAGTTTATCCACTTCTTTAAACATTAGCATGGTGTATTTGAGTTGGTAGTCCCAACTTAGGCCCACTAATTTGTGGGATATTGTGTGTAAAGAGTAATCTTGATTTGATAAAGAAACTAACAAGGCCGATTTTCAAGCCTTGTGAGACTGACATATATATGATCCAAGGGCTGATTTTTGGTAAATATATTTTTCTCACCATGTAGATCATACTCATAAAAAATCATTACATTCAAAACTTCTAATTCCATCAAAATTTAATTAGAAATCAACGGTGAAGAAATTTGTTCTGTTTGAATAAATAACGTTGATTTTCAATCAACTTTTTATGGAGGTTAAAAGTTTTAGAATGAACTTATTTTCGTTGAGGCTGATCTGCATGGTGAGAGGAACATCCACACTACAAATCAACACTTGGATCTTACACATTTTTTGTATAAATAAATGAAGATTTTTTTAAAAAAAGGAAAATAGAAATATCATTGTGGATTGAATTCACCGTTAAATTTCAACTGACTTTTGAGCTAGGATGCACAGATTTGGGTACGCGTGTTCGATTCGGACATGGATACGGTGTATCTGACTCAGCATATCAAAAAAATTCAGATTCGGAGATATAGGAGATATTTGAATATATTTATATATCTATAACATGTTACATCAGAATTTGATAATTTAGCATACACCAAATACATTTTCACCAATTCATTCTATATATGTTCTGCATCAAATTTTGATGCACATCATGCAACAAAAGAACCTTTTGATATAAGTACAAGAGACCTTAAAAAAATTCTCCCTCTCACTTTTTTTTTTTTCTGTTTTACTATTTATGGGCGTGTCCAAACGAATCTGTGTCCACATATGTGGACACGACACTGATTGGGAAGAATCTATACAACCCAACTTTTGAGGGATTAGAAGTCCTAACAAACCACATGTCAACCCATGATTTGCGACCAGAACAGAGTTGCAAGCCTCTTGCCTGCATGACATGTATGCCAAAAACTCACGAGTTTGTCAAACAAATAAGAAATTTTTCATGCACAACTAGTGAATCCTTTTATTAGAGGACCATGCATATAATATGACAAGCTAGCCAAACCTCAGATCTGTTGGAAAATATGGGTTCGGTTTATTGAAAATCGGAATACTACGAAATCAAAATAAATAAACTAAGAAAAACTTATCTGAAATGTGATCGAGGCTTGTGTTAGACACAATGTCCTTAAGATAAATTCGTCCCCGCAACGGTGCCAACGGTTCAATAGACATCTGTCTCCCAAGATACAACGATCGGGTCGTACAGAAGTAGCACTCCAATCTGTACGCCCTAGCAAACTGACGATTACTGTGCTCTCACACACTACTCAAAAATACTCACAAAGACTCTGAAAACTCTTGTCCAACACTTATTAAAAAACTTAATGAAACTTAATACCCAACTACAAGAGGAAAAGGGTTTATATAGTGTCTAAGGTGATTCTCCATAAACCAAAAAGTGTCTGTTCAAAGAGACACATGTCTCTTGGCCCATAAAAGGTACCTCCAAGAGACACAACTCAAGAAATAAAACTTAAAACAATTTTTCACTCAAAAGAATTATTAAATAAATTAAATAATTCTAACAAGATCTAACCCAACTTTTTCCCAATCTATATCAATAGTGTCTACCAGTCCAGCGCCACTAGAGTCCTGTAGCCTACCCCACATTACATAGAAGAATAGTCCAGCACACAGTCCAACTGTACACAAACAACCCAGAACAGAAGAAATGGGTTTGTTTTAGGGAATTTTTTTTGACCGATGGTTTGCCATACCAAATGCTAGATACTTATGTGGCAACGTGAGACCCACTGCCGTTCTCCTTCTAAAAGTGATTTGAGCGGCTTTTTTTATGATCATAGTAAGACCACCATGCCACCTAAGCTTCTAGCATTTGATATAACATTTGGTCGATCCAAATTGAATCATCCTTGTTTTAAATATTGGTAATTGATCCTGATACCATGCAATTTTGTGAGAACCAGTGGCTTCTAGTGGTGGGTTTTCTAATTTTGTGAGAACCAGTGGCTTCTAGTGTCTGTCTAACATCATCTTTGGGACTTATTTAAGGTAGAAACCACAAATCCTTCCCGATGTGACCTTGGTGATTTATGATATCCAATAAAGATAGAAGGATATATGGATTTGGTCTCTTCGCTGGGTCTATTTTGTACAGAAGGGTACTCCCACTGGCCAAACAGCTATTTTCTCCCTAAATTCCGTACAGACAATTGTGTAATAATCAACTGGTTTATACTACTTTCAAACCTTTCAAAGTCTTCTACAAAAGAGTATAGGTTCATTGTGTTCTTAGGGATTGAAGTGATGCTTTCTCTTTGATAATACTCTAGAATCATATAAGACGACATACTCTAACTAAAAAACTGTTAGCATCTGAGCAAGGGGAAGTTCTTCTTTTAGGAATTCGCATCCAAGGCAAGCCCTATCAATTTCCCTTAGCAATTCTATGTTATCTTTTCAATCATTGCTTTAGATGGTCAAAAGAAACTACAGTGGGCCCTGAAGAAATTCTAAGTAACTGATATTTATAACCCAACCCTGCATGTTAAGTTTGGCATAATAGATTATATCTTGAGAAATTGTAGGTCAGAATTCATGTCGTTGACTTCTTTGTTCTCCATGGTATAACAATTTCTGCCTCTTATATTATAAAAAGATCGAGGACCTTGGTATGACTTGTCTATGTCAGCTTTGCTGCTTTATCATTTACTAGGTATTGTTAGAAATTTGGAGAAATCGATTCAATCACATATGCACAATCTATGAGACGAATCAAATATGCAAAATAAGAACAAAAGAACGAGAAACAAACAAACCACACACAACACAAGATTTACGTGGTTCGGCAAGATTGCCTACATCCACGGGCGATGATGACTTTCCACTATATGAAAATAACGAAGAAACAGTTAGAAGACATTCACCTTTAATGGCAGCACCACAAGAGAAAACCTCACAACCCCTTACAAGAGAAACCTCAATGTTGTCAAGACCTAACTCACAACCCTCTCTCAATGGTTGAATGCCATACGGCAGCCCTAAAGGGCCGCTGACCCTTCTTCTCTCTTGCTCTCAGAGTCACAACCCTTTCAAGAGATCTCACACTTTCAATGCTGTTTTCTGAATGCTTTAAGCTAATGCCCTACTCTCATATTTATAGCCTCCAATAGGTATCCCAATCCTAAAAGGAAAAGAGAATCCTAAACTAAATATGAAAAGGAAACCCGCCTAAAATAGTAGGTCCCTCAAATATAAGAGAAAGAAGTTTCTAAAATCTAGTGGGACTCTAAATAAGAGTCCTTCTAAATATCGACAAACTAACAATTCTCCACCTTTGAAGATATTCTGCCAAATGTCTCCTCTACTGTTCTTCTCTTCACGTACATCATCGCCACCTCATTGCGCCTTATGACGCCTCCACCTGTAAGATATTTGATCAAGTTCAAACTTAATCAATGGTACCACCTTTGTCAGCATATCTGCAGGATTCTACTTTATGTGAATCTTCAATCCAGAAAATCCTCCATCGTCTATAGTATCCCGCACAAGATGATAACGAACATTAATATGCTTCGACCTCTCAACACCCAAATCTCCAGTTAAGACCTTAAGCCAAATAGCTTCTCTCATAGTCTCTGTTATAGTGATCAATTCTGCCTCCATTGTTTATTAGACAACAATTGACTGTAATATTGACCTCCAACTTACCGGACCTCGTGCCAATGTAAAAGCATATCATTTAGTAGGTCTCAATTGATCCACATCACCCGCATTTTCTGCATCTATGTAACCACAAACATGTGATCCTAGACCACCATCATGTTGGTACACTCCTCCTACATCAACAGTACCCTGTAGATACCCACACCTCACTGCCTACCGATGCTGTTTTCTCAAATTCGCTAAATAATTAACAACACGAACTGCCTGTGAAATGTCAACTTGAGTGCACATTACCACATGGACCAAGCTACCAATTGCACTCCACTCCTCCATATCAAACTCCATACTCCAGCGAGATCTGATCGTGTCAACCTCCACCATGCTCGTAGCAGTATCAAGCATGTCTTTAGCGTATAGCAGTAAGATAATCAAGGAACCACCTAGTAGCCTTTTGAAATACACATAGTTATCACACAAACTGTATGTAAACTCCCGATCCTCAATCACTGTGCCAAACCTCTTGTCTTAGCGACTTCTTCAATTCATACAAGAACTCATTTGATCTGAACACATGAATCATCTTCCCTGCAACAACAACATAACTTTCGGGCTGCGACATTTTAATGTCTTCCTCCACAACACCCTTCAAGAACGCTATAAAGACTTTGAGTTGTACAGACTCTAAGTCCATGGATCCCACTTTAGCCAACAAGGCACGGTTAGAAGTGTGCTTCATTGGAGAGTAAACTTCATACACACCTTCCCTTTGTGCATCGCCCTTGACTAACAATTGCGTCTCATACCGTGTGTCAATTGTGCTTGGAGTTGTATCTTTCTTAGTGAACACCCATTTGCACCTACCTGCATTGCTTCCCTTAGGTAGCTCCACAAGCACCTAAGACATGTAAAGAGACTTCATCTCTTCACCCATCACTGCTCTCAACTTATCTTCATAAGCCCACAATGCATAGATTACGACCTCTTCATAGCCATACCAAACCGATGCTCTAATGGTTTTCCTCTTCCTTTCACTAACAAAGAACTTTCACTTCCTGTTGTTGCCGAGATCCCCTTATAGGAACCTCTTCCTCATCTACATCTTCTGACGTAGAATCCTGTGTGAAGTATAACCTCCACCTGCCCAGAATCACCAACACCCTTCTCCACCCAAGTCGAACTCTGTTTGCTAGGATAATGCAAAACAGACTCCACATATGTAACATCCTTGCTGAACACAAACTTGTGGCTCTTTAGACACCACAATTTGTCACACCTGACTCCATCCTTACAGCCCATAACCATCTACTTCCACAATGGATCTAGCTTACTTTCCCTAACATAGAAATAAGCAAAACCCCTACATATAAAAAATTGAATCATAACCAGCAAAATTTCATAAACATACCTCAAAATATGTCCTCGACTCGATGGCTATCGAAGGTGATCTGTAGATAAGATAGCATGCCGGTTTAACTTCCTCAGCCCGATATTGTTTACTCAACATGCACCATGCTATCTTCATAATGGTTCGGTTCATCCTTCCCGTTATCTCTTTCCTTTGAGATGCTTCTCTCACCGTGAAGTGCCTCACTGTGCCTTCAATCTGACAATACTCCTTTATGGGAACATTCATAAATTTTCCCCTAATGATGAACCTAAGTCGCCATCCTTTCTTGTCAGTCTGGGTCTTCATCATAGTCCTCCACTTCGATAAACTTCCAACGACTTCTCCTACCTTCATGACACACAATCACACTCTCCTAGAAAAGTC